>JAREIK010012673.1:197500-497500 GCA_029783825.1 Sapria himalayana | reverse complement strand
CCTAGGGAGGGCGTGTGGCATTCTTGAGTATCGAACTTGTGATCCTAGGATAAGAGCATGCATGCCCTTGTTAGGCTTGATCAAATGTAGAGGTGGCAAATCGTATGGTGAATGAGATTCACTTGCGATTTCAAAAAAATATGTGGGTTGGATCCATCTCTTGCCCAAAAGGCTAGCTCTTGAGTCTTGGCATGTCAGTGCCTCGAGCCTTGGCTAGCCTGAACTAAATCGTGCTAGGTTCGTTGTTGGCTCGAGCCTTGGGCTCAATTGGCTCCATGGGTACCACATGATTAAAAAAAACTTTTTTATCAAAGGATAAATAATAGAAATTTAAATGGAAAATAATAATCTAAACTATACAAATGAGTTGGCTTGATTATTCATTTAAGTGACTGTGGAATTTTCAGCTTGGAATTGACGTGGGATCTTCTACTGTTGCTCGTGGCGTGGTTAGCCTTGTTCTTGGATACCTAAACAACTTGGTTATAGAAATGGCATTTTTAATACAAGTATGTGACAAGCATGGCTATTTTTAATTCCCCCATTGCATAGTTTTGGTTGGTTTGATTTTCAATTCATCCAATTCTTTTTTAAACCATCTTCTTTCATTCATGTGTACTTACATATTTGTGTGTGTGTGTGTCTGTGTGTGCACGCGTGCGCAATAGAACCTCTAGTTTAAATAGGCTAGGCGACCTAGATATGAATGTTAAGCATCGGCTTACCTTAGAGGTGTCAAATAGGTCTGGCTGTGATGGCATGGCCTGTTAGTGGTCTAGCCCATGGAGGCGAGCCTAGCCTCCATGGGCTTGATTGGTGTGGCAGGAAACTAATTCTATGACTTAATGTCATTGGGTTCAAATCTCACCTCCAATCAAACCTTGTCTGCCTGTGTGTGTGTCTGTATTTCTGTGTGTATTTGAATATGCCATGTATGTATGTATTTTGTATGTGTATATCTGCGTGTATATGAATGTGTCTATATGTATGTATTTGTATGTGTATATCTGCGTGTATATGAATGTGTCTATATGTATGTATGTATTTGTATGTGTATATCTGCGTGTATATGAATGTGTCTATATGTATGTATGTATTTGTATGTGTATATCTGCGTGTATATGAATGTGTCTATATGTATGTATGTATTTGTATGTGTATATCTGCGTGTGTATGAATGTGTCTATATGTATGTATGTATTTGTATGTGTATATCTGCATGTATATGAATGTGTATATGTATGTGTTTGTGTATTTGTATGTCTTTTTGAATGTGTCTATATGTATGTGTATCTAATTATGGGAAAGTGAGGAGGGTTGGAGGGCATAATGGTCATTCTTGGTGTTGAAGGGTGATGTAGAGGAAGAGCTTCCGGAGTTTCTTATTGGGACATGTCGGCTCAACTGCTTGGATGCATCCAAATCAGTTCATGTTTTGCAATGACAGATTTCTTTGCCCATCAATGGATAAAGGCATCAGGGAAATCATGAGTCCTCTTCTATTTGGCTTGCACCTTGTCCTTGAGGATGAGCTCGTGCATGTTCTCTCTTTCAATTGTTAAATTCTTTTGGATTGCTAATTCTTTTGTAAATGTGTTGTCTTCATTTGTAATGCTGAGTAGTGACTTTTGTCGGATTTCCAATTTCTTGTTTAATGGTAATTTTTGCGTTCATAGTTCTTGCAATTGTATTTTTTTTTTTTTTTTGATTAGTAATAAATTGCATTATCAAAAATTTTTATTACAACTTGGAGAAGCTTCAAATTATTATATTTTTTGCTGAAAACAATCTAAATTAAGTTATGATTTTCCTAACTATAATTTCTGTATCTTGTGGCTGTAAAGGCTGCTTTTCTGATGTTATTCATGGGAGTATTTGCTGCGTAGTATTTTTTTTAATGTCTTTAAAAGCTGATGAGATGAAATCCATATTTTTTGTGATACCAGAGCGACACTTCAGTTCTTGTCATACACTTCTAGAAAAATGGCACTCAGAGAAAATATGATTTGCAGATTCTGCACGTGCAAAATTCATAATTTACATTTTTTGGTGTTGAGTATAACTCATCTTCGATTATGAGTTTCCTGTGCTTGGCAGTCCATAGATTCATAGCATGTTTGGGTGCATGGTTTTTCATCCAAATGATTTTTGGTCTGGCCTTCTTACTTTTTAAGTTGTTTTCAACAAGGTGATTATAGGCATTTGATATAATTCTTTTGTTATCTCCCCAATTATTCAGCATATCTTTTGCTTGTTTTTTCTTAGTGTTTATTAAAAGATATCCCTAATTGAGATTAGGATTTCCTAAATAGAGAGTTTGCCTTGGATATCTGATACTCCCAAATATTTTGGGAATTAAGGTAGAATTGATGAACCAGCTTTATCCAATGTGAGTCATATCTTTTGATTCTCCAAAGTGTTTTACTAAAAAAATCTTTGTTCCAAGTGAAAATAAATATTAAGGATACTCAACCCACCTAAAAAAGTGGGCGTGCATACCTTTCCCCATGGGGCCCTTGGTCTATATCTCCTGATTTTAGGTCTACCTCATAAAATCTTTGGCATGTACTTTCTATAGCATTTATCATAGATGTTGGTTGAAGAAATATCAAAAACCAACATTCTTATATACCATATATAACTGAGTAGAAGCTCTAATTTTAGCCAATAGAGGATGAGTCAATATATCTAGGTTTTTTTAGTCTAATTAATGAATGGTTTGGTTGAAGTAATTTTAGCTAGTAATATGGAGAATTGAGAAGTTCTAAGATGACTTGTCAATAGAGGAACTCCAAGAAAGACAAATGGGAGAGTGCCCTCTATATATCCTTACTTTTTTAGTATCATCTCTTTATATGTTTCCTTAATCTTTTAAATATGATATTCGATTTGGAAGAATTTATATTAAATCATAAAATATCATGAATTTATTTGATGTATTCAAAATAGTCAATAGAGGATGAGTCACCCCTAGAGAATATTATTAGCTCGTTTGCGTAATTAGATGTGGTGTCTTTAGAAGAGCACATCCTATATGGAATGTGAATTTTTCTGAAGTTTCAACATATGTTAGCTGACTCTTGATATTTCATGCATAACACAGAGAAAAGGCGAGAGAGAGTCCCCTTGTCTTAGTCACTATTTGCCTTTGAAAAAAATCATGAAATTATCTATTCGTCAACTAATGAGTATGATGTTGTGGTTACACATTCATATATTATACCTATGAATCTTTTAGGAAAATTTAGGCTTATTAAATTTTATTTTAGAAATTGCCAATCGACTGTGTCGAAAGCTTTTTTAAGATCTATCTTTAGAAAGCATATTGGAGAAATTCTCCTTCTTGTATAACTCTTCATCAAACTATGTCGCCTAGCACCACTTTCAGGCTCGAGGCCATAAGCTCAGTTATGAGCGTATAAATCATGTTATAGTAAGATATTAGCCTATAGTCTTTAACTGATGATACATCTGAGGTCTTAGGGAATCAGTGCTATATACATATGATTTATTTGCTTTAGTATTCTTCTAGAATGGAAGAAGCTATGTATAACATTCACAACATCACCTTCAATGTTATTTCATGAGGATTTATAAAATTCAACTGTCTATTCATCTAGGCTAGGGGATTTAGAATCTCACATACTAAATAGTAATTTCTTGATTTCCTTTGGAGAAAAAAAATAAGGAGAGCAATTCATGATCTATCTCTTGGAGTTTTTTTTTACAATCTCTTCATTAATACTCTTCCTTTCTCTTGAAGAACCCAATAGATTCTCGTAGTATGCGATAAATACTTCCACAATATATTCTTGTAACATGGAACACTCTCATCCTCCATGACTATATTCATAATTTTGCTTTTTTGCAGCTTAAAATTTGTTAAAGAGTGAAAAAACTTATTGTATCTATCACTTTGTTATTAATATCAAATCTTATTTATTTTATCTAAGAAAATATATTTCTGTCTCATCTTATTTCCTCAATTCTATTTTTAGAGTAATTTCCTCCTTTTTAAGAATCAAGTTAGGACATTGGAGATATGGCCTTGAAGAGTATGAAGAACATTTCTGGTGGATGAGATTCTTGCACTAATGTGACAAAAATGCTTGTCATTTAGTTTTTTAAGAGACTCTTTCAATAGTTTCAATTTTTTGACAAGCTAAAACATATTAGATCCATGGGTGTTTTTCTTCCAAATACTAAGTAACAAAGGGGTGACCTCTTGGTGGGAGAGTCAGATGTTACAAAATTTGAAGTAGACTTTTCTTTCATTCTCTCCCATCTCTGTAGTTATTAGCATTAAACAGTTGTCTGAAAAAATTCTTGGAGGCAACAAATGAGCATGACTGTCAAACCGCAAGTTAGCTCATTCATGGTTTATCAATGCCCTTTCCAATTTACTTGAAATTATATCATTTGTCCTAGTAAAATAGCTGCCTGAAGAAGGGTGATCTTCTAGGCATAGAGAAGAGACAGTTTATAACATCTTGACAATTATAATTTGTGACTACTTCACTTTCAACCTTATCTTACTTAGAAAGAGAGCATTTAAAGTCATCTATGATAGCCCGTGGGGAAGTATATGCCTTTCCTTCATCTATTTGATTCTCTAAAAGAGATATTCTACTAACTACGGAATGAAGTCTATATATGATTGAAAGTCTAAACTTACTATTTTTCACCTTATATATGATTCGTAGATACATGTGTTGGGACATAGAGGATATCATATTTATTTCTACTATTTGATTGTCCCACAACACTATGATTCTCCCATTCTGATGACAAGAGAAGTTATAAAGAGATTTGAATTTTTTGAATTTGTGTTTCATTAGCCATGCCAATTTATCTGGGCTAAGCATTGCTTCAATAATTACAAATACATTAATATGGTTGGCATTAAAGGGCCTTAATACCTCATTGTGCTTAATGGAGTAATTGAAACCTTTTATATTCCAAGTAACTATCTTCATAAAATTTATCTTTCGCAAATCTCTTTATGCATATTGCACAATTTCCTCCAGGCCAATAACTATATACACCTTTTTCACTTTTTAACATTATATAATTTCAACACATGTTGTATTATTAATAATGTAGCAGACATCATAACATAGCACAATCATAGAAAGTCAGAACATACCCTCATGGATAGGCTCATATGTATTTCTAGGCCATACATCATAACCTATAATAAGGATACATCTTAAGTTCAATATGAACCATTCGTAGAATTTAACATATACCCCCCGATTTGTTATCACATGAAGTCCCATCACATACATTCTGAGGACTCTCATACATACATTTGGTCCCAAAATTAACCATTTATATTTTAAATCTGGCCTTTTCATCACACATGAGCCTGTCACCACCCAAATATGAAGGATAAATCCAAAATATCTCATCACACATTCATACAATTCAAATAATGAGAAATCCAATTGCATTTTGATATTCCTTTTAGTTGTTGGCCTTTTATTATATATGTATGCTTCTTCGCGATGTGGGTTAGACATCTCACATGTTTGGTTTTGTGTATCCCAGTAGTTCTTTTTTTTTTCTGAGTTACATATATCTCATAGCATACATCATAGCACATAGGGATCATTGTGCATCGCATCCACATTCCCATCCCCTCATACAACACTATCCACCATACTACATATGATTCTTTTCCCACCTCTACCTAGATTTTTTCTTCATACATGTGAATTACATACATTACAAAATTCCATTGAAGCTTGCAATAACATTTGTTTCCCCCACATCCTCCAATACATTATTACATGATGCATGCTCATTTGCTACAGACTCATATGCATGGGATATCACAACAGCCAATACTCCCAGCACATATTCCACCCATTCATACTTAAGATGACCATAATTAGCATTCCTACCCATCAAGCATTCATATATATCAATATTTTTAGGCATTGAAGCTACTGGATGCATTTGATTGAGGTTAAAGCAGTAATTTGCTCGCTTTAAATCTCTTCCCGGAAACCACTGACATTTATATTTCAATGGCTTCATATATATATCCACCTCATATTTCCATATTACATCTCCATACATAGCACAGCCTTACCCAAAGGTGCCCTCACCTCTATGCAACAATAACGTAAGAGAGAGTAACACATAAGTCTCTCACTAATCCATCCTCAAAATCTCCAAAATAGATACCTCCAAAGAAAAGAGCCAAGAAATAAAATTAAAAATAAACATGCAATTCTCAGAAAATTAAAGGAGCTAAGATCTTCTGTATGTCTTCTATGCTGGCCCATGAGGGGCATTTCCCATATATGTCGCATCTTTGATCTTACCTTTATTTTGAAGATTTAAAAGACATTCTCTTGGAGCTATTGTGTTCTTTCTTTTTTTATTTGCTTTCCCCAAAGCAAAATTGTCTTTGTCATCATCCATTTGAGGAGCAATATTCTTTTCTTCTAGAATAGGGATTTGGGGCTATCCTCCCTTGAATATTATGCACCTTGATCAACCGTAGGGGGTTGCTCTTCTTCAGATGGGGAGCCTATTTCTTCTCCCTTCCCTGGATCTAGATGTAGACTTCTGGTCGAGGCCTTAGGACTTATTGGAGAATAATCATCTTTCCATCCTTCTCTTATTTGTTTTTCATTAGGTAGATGCTTAACAAGTGTTCAAATACAAAGCAAAAATTGCAACATGGAGGAAGGTTTTCATATATTATTGGTTGACATATTTTTGAGTCATCCTAAAATTTTAACATAGTTTCGTTCGGAAGCTCTTCAATAAGATTCATTTCTAGTTTCTACTAATACCATTGCATATGCACTTTTTAAAGATATTTGAGTTTAGTTTGTCCATATGAAGAGGTTGCCCAATGCAACTTGCCATTTTGCTTAAATCAATAGGGTCTCAAAGATGTATAAGGAAATTTGAGAATTTCACCCATATCAATATTTTGGCCAATTTCTTTCGCTTATAATAAAAATCAACTGGGAGTGGTTTAACATATATTGACCTTCTAAATACTAGATAAGTGTTAGATTTCAGTACGTCCTCCACATCCTCTTGGCTTTTAAACTTAGAGAAGATCAATTTGCTAGGATATTGTATGGCTTGAGCATTAATTTTCAATTACTCCTCTATAAATCTTTTGAGCAATGCTTGTTCAAGATTTCTTGTCATGGAATACACTACCAGGCAATTTTCCAAAGCTCAATTCCATAGTGTAGGTCATCATTTTCAAAATAGGGATTTTCATGATACTTTGAAGGAAGATATGACAGTTTGGTAGCGTTTCCAAAGTCATATTTTCAAAAAAAAAGGCTATTCCATGCAACTTTGTTTTCCCCATATGTTATGGGGTGTTCTAGGGGTTTTTAGCATTTCATATATTGGGGTCATTCTTCTCCTATTTTTTGTCTCTAAATAATTATTATCAGAGACTTAATTTTGAGTTTAGGAGGAATTTGGAAACAAATTATTCACCTGCAAAGCCATTATTAGCCAAGTGAATTTTGTGACTAGATTCATCCACAAAGTACATATTTAACCTACCATCAACACATTTTTTAATAGAAGTCATATTAGACCTTGCCTCTTGACAGTTCATATAAATAGTAAGCATATAGGACCCTTTATTTAAATAATTTACATTCAAATCATCATGTAATTCGATAGAATCATGTATACGACAATCAACATAATTCAACTACTTACTAATATCATTTGAATTTCCATACATCTTATTATTTTTGGGTAAGATATCATTCAGGTCAGAGGAAATTTTTCCGTCTTTTATGATAACTTTTGTGGCATACATGATAACTTTTGTGATAACTTTTGGCATCCGAATCACTTTTATGATAACTTTTGTGCTAGCTTTTGTGGTATCCGAATCACTTTTTGAGCACAATATGTGTCTCCTTCAATTTTACTTTGAGGAATGGTCATTTTTCTTCTGGAACACCATGACTTGCGCATGTGTTTAGGTCTTCTCAGGGACTGCTTTGTCTACAAATGATCGGACGGTCTTGTGGTGCCCATTTTAAATTAATGAGTAACACAAAAATAGTTTCTGAGGGCAGAAGTTGTCTTCTCCACCCACCTTGCAAGATTCAAACCACCCAAAGCAGAGTATTCATCTTGCTATTGCTTTCTTAATCAACCCCTTTGTTTCTCTTAATGATTACCTTATATTCTTGAAAACTTGTAAAATATCAACATTTTTATCAAAAAAAAATTTGTTACACCTGCACACACACACACACACACACTCTCCCTCCCTCTCTTTATGTTTCTTTCTCTTTGTTTCTATTTGTTTCTCTAACTGTGTTTCTCTCACTTTGTTTCTCTCTCTCTCTCTCTATTTCTTTTTCTCTGTTTGTTTCTCTCTATTTGTCTCTCTCTCTCTCTCTCTGTAACACATTTTAATTTATATGTATTTGTTTTTAAAAATATTTTTACAAGTGTTCATGATTTGCAAGCCATATAATGGTTATTATATATATCAATCATTCTTTCATGTTTCAACTCAAAATATAATTATGTAAATTATATAAGTATATGTGTGTGTGTGTGTATTATATATATATACATTGTGTATATATGTTTTTTGAAAAATGAATACACTGATTTTTTTTTGTAATACTAATTAAATGTAATTTTAATGTGAGATGGGATGATTTAGGGTTTTCTCATTTAAGAGTATTAATTGTAATTTTTTTTAATTTTGTGGGGTTTATTTGCATGTTTTTGAATTGGGATTTTTTTTCATAAATAAATTGTTTTGGGGACTGTTTACTTAATTTTCTATTTTTTTTACTTTTTTATAACTTTGAATAATATATTTCAACTTATGTACATGAAAATATTTAAAATATTCTCAACTTTAGTTGACATCATTTTAATAATTTTTGAATTTGAAAAATATTTTTGATGGGAATTAGATATCACATAACATTTCTCATAGATGATCATTTGTTATTTA
Organism: Sapria himalayana; assembly: GCA_029783825.1. Lineage (NCBI taxonomy): Eukaryota > Viridiplantae > Streptophyta > Magnoliopsida > Malpighiales > Rafflesiaceae > Sapria > Sapria himalayana. The sequence continues at coordinate 488,517 of JAREIK010012673.1, read as the reverse complement.
TTTCAAGTTTATTTTTAATTTAAATGTATCAACTTTTTTTAAAATTTTATTGTTTTTATTTATTTATTATACATGGTGAATGATTTTTTTTTAATCAAAGATGCTTATTATGTATTTATCTTTTTTATAATAACAATTGACAACATAGATATGAGTCAACTTGCATTCACACTAACTAATCTCTCGAGAACCTATGACACATGTAGTTGAAATAATGGTGATTCTAAATGCGTGTTTCCAAGGGGTAGAGGTGTCAAATGTTTTTTTAGGCTCGTCTGAACCATCATGTCATGCCGACATAACTTTTGGCTTCACTTTTAGCTAGGTCATACTAGGTCATGCTGGGTCATGAGAAGCAGGGTCAGGCCTAGCCAAGCTAGCCCAATTTGTTCCAAGCTAGTTTGGGTTCCATCCATGCTAGCATGGGTCATGACCAAGCTAGCCCGTTAGGTTAATCAAGGCAAATTTTGCCTGCACGAGCCATCATGCCGAGTCATGTCTCTTATACTAGAATCTTTGGCCTGACACTGCTCACCGCTTGAGCCGTGCCGTGTGTTGGCACATCCAGGCATGACTTTGAACCAGGAAATTCCGTGCCATGTCTTGAGTTATGCCTGGACTGCCCTGCCTAATTAACACCTCTACCAAGAGGGGTGAGTTTGACCTCAAGGGTTACATCTTTGAGCACGGAGATGAAGATAGCACTACTTTCACCTCAGAGTCCAAGTGATTATTCGAGATCCCAATGTATCTCAATGATATATTGGGTTAAAAAAAATGAATCTCTCAATTAAAATAACCCACCCCATAAGAATTATCTTTGAGTAATACAATAGCTAGTAGTTGAGCCATCTTAGATGAGTAATTTTGCTCATCTTATAATGGAAGGATGAGTGATCCCAATGTCATGACCCAAGCTCAACACTACTGTCTAACATTTATTATAATGGAAGTCTATAATAAGTGAGTGATTACAATTACTATTTTTTGTTTTTTTTATAATTTTGAATAATATTTTTAAAGGATGTAAGCCATATTATAAAAGGTTTTCAATTTTAAATATTTTTTGAATTTTAAAATCATTTTTTAGTGAATTAAATTTGCCAAATTTAAAAAAAAAGTAATGTGGTTTGTATAACTTTTTTTTTTTTTGCATTTAAGGTGTCTAAGGTTACGACCAACTTGTACAAATGGACATGGAATTTCCATAAGTTTGACCTTCAAATAAATCTAAGATGATTGATGAATATGTTTTATAAGTTATGACAAAGTAATTTCAAGTAAATGAATATAATTTAGATAAATTTTTAAAACCATAAACATTAGACATAGTAATGTCCATCACTAAAAAAATATTATTTTAATAATTATTATGCTTAAATTATTTTATTAGTTTATTAAAAGTATAATATATATTTTAGTAAAAATTATTTAAACAATCCGCACCCCCAAAATAAAAATATTTATTATTTAGTACCTTAATCAATTTACGTTTCGGATACCCAAAATCAGACTTATAACTTGTCATTTTTAAAATAAAACCTTGGTTTTTCAAAAACCATAGTTTTTTTTTTTTGAAAACAAACATGGTAGTTTTCCAAACTAATTTTCATTTTTGAAAATCCATTTCATGAGATTTTTATGTTTTTTTTAATTATGTGTGTGTGTGTGTGCATGTGTGTGTTCGTGTGGGTGTGTAGAGGTAGCCAAGAGCCCAATGGTTCATGAACTACTCGGATTTGATTCAGAAAAAAGCTCATTTGGTTTGGTTCAAAAAATTAAACGAGCCGAACTCGAGCTTTAACACATTCAACTTGAGCTTGTCATACCTTATTCAAACTTATTCAAATAAGTGATAAATAATAATATTCTAATATTAATATATAGTATATTACACTTAGACCCTCCACATGGGCCACACCACACCTTTACCCAAGAGGCCAACACCCAACCTCACAATGAAAGTGAAAATTGCATCTCCTTGTTTTTTCCCTAACCTTATCAAGCCATCAACCCCATTTTTCATTCATTCATCTTATTTCTTCCTTAACCATAGCCATCACCTAGCGGCCCCTTTTGTTAGCTCCCTCACCTTATTTCTTCTTTAATATTACCTGTTAGCCTTCATTTTTCATACCATTGGACAAGTGATAACAAACTATTTTTTCTGTTAATTCTGATCTAGAGGACTTCAAAGGAAAAAGCTAATTAAAACAATAATTGAAGAGCTAACTTTTTGAATCCAAACAAAATGAGTGATTGGGCAGAGTGAACTATGAATAGATGATGACTAACTTGTTGGGACAAAGGGTATCTCTGGCTGGTGGCCAGAATAGGAATAGTCAACTGGGTAGGGAGTTGTAGAGAGGATAATTAGGAGAGGAAAATTGTTTTATTTAGGCAGAGAGACAGAGATGAAGAGATAATAAGAGCATATCAATTTATATATTTATTTACATTACATTACTAGCATTTAGCAATAGATATTTAGAAGAAACCAACTATCATATCTCTATATTTTTTAAGTTTTATAACAAGATTGACCAATCCTTATGGATCATTTGTAAGTCTTGCATTTGCATCAAGTATTTTTTTGACTTAGTTCTTGATATTGAATAATCTCTCTATATTCTTTGAGAATTGATTATATTATAGACATTTTGAGTAAGGTCATAGTTTCTACTTTAGGCATAATGTATTTGTTCCTTGAATGAATATATTCTCTTTTTAGTTATATATTTAGTTTTTTTTTTCTTAATTAATCTATTTTTTTTGGTAGGATATGTCATCCAATTATTTGACTAATTAGCCCAATGATGGTGATAATGGTACTTCAACACATACATCTACTTCTACTACCTCAACAAATAATGAAAATGCAGTGTAAGTCATGCAAATAATTTATAATTTTGTTAAAGAAGAAGAATAGTCTGTAATCGGAAAGAAATGGAAGAACACATGTTTGGAATGAGATAAATGAGGTTCTAATGAATGATAGTACAAAGAAGGCAGAATGTATTTGATGTAAGGCAAGGATGTCACTCAATCCTTCAGCAACTACTAGTCTTTTGAACCGGCATTTGGCTAGTTGTACTAGAAGAATAATTGAGGTTAACATATAAAAGACTTTAAATTATCAACCAAATAGATCTAATGTTAAGGTGGATTTAGTTGGGGCTCCTCTTCTTGCCCCATGTATTGGAGTATTTATTGGAAAATATGATCATTACAAGGTGAGAGAGAAAATTTCTCATTGGGTGCTTATGCATGAACATCCTTCAAGTATTGTTGGGGAAGAAGGATTTAATTTCATGATGAGGATAACAAATCCTCAATTTGAGTAAATCTCATGCAAAGCTCTAAAAAATAATTGCTTAGTTGTTTACAAGAATGAGAAAAGAGACCACCATCTTCGCGAACTGAAGCTGGAAGAAGAAAAATGAGAGATGATACAGCCATCCGTACACCTACATCAAGGTAATTTTGACATACAAATTTTAAACAGCACAAATTATATAATCTTATGCACCTTATCATAATATATGTGGTTTTTTATTTAAATAAACTCCAACATGATATCAGAGGGATAGTTCCGTAGTGATATTGTACATGGATAAATTGGGATTTATTTGTTTAGGTGTTAGATATAAGATTGCATTGGATTTACAAAGGCAATTCAAACTCTGTTAATTGATTTAAAAAACAATCCCACTACATCTATATTTCTAAGTTTACTATGGTAATGTATTTGGATTGTTGTTATTCAATGGTTGTTATTTTTTGTTTGATGATTTAATTTTTTTTCTTCTTTAATCAATGAGGAAACCACCATCGATGATGGTGCTTATGGAGGGTGTCATGGTGAATGCATTACCAAGGGTTGTGACTGAAGCTAGTGACATCACTTTTGGAGGTTATCATGGGAAATGGTAGCACCGGAGGTGGTGATTGAAGATAGCAATGTCAACTATAGTAGTAGATTTTGTGGTGGGTGTAGCTAACAGTGGTGCACATGGTGGAGCTCATGATGCCAGAGACTAACAATGATGGAACTCATGATGGCAGAGACTATTGATGATGAAGAATTGGGTAGGGCCCTATTTTCTTAACCGAGCAAATTCGACTCAAGTAGGGGCACTATCTCAATTCTTCAATTTTCTTAGGGAAAGCTTAAGGGTAAAGTTTCTTAAATATAATATAGTTGGGTTATAATACAGTTAAATATGTGTGATGCATAGTCATCACATATCTATGGCATGCTTTATATATGTTATGGCATGTTTTATAGGATATGTCATGGATTGTAGTATATGGATGATATGACGTGTATTATGTATTATGCATATATGTATATTTGTGACATGTCAATGCATGTAAACAAGTATAACAACTTGTATGATAATTGTATGCTAGAAATAAGAAGTCGAAATCAAGGCACTTTTTTGATAAAAATTTTCAATTCTAAGTATCTAAGTGGGAGAGTAAATTTATTTAGAATAAATATCATGGTCTCCATTCATTTAAAAATTATGCAAGTCAGTTAGTGTGTTGTGTTGGGTTATGGGTAAATTTAACATCAGAATTTTGCAGTGGACTAGGAACCCACCAATGATCCAAGTGAATGCAATTAAATATTAGAAAAAAGATGTTATCTCTGTAGCACAGAAAAACTCTTGATTATGAATGGTTAGGTTGAATCCTAGCACAGTCAAGTGTTTGTGCCACTAGTGGTATCCACACAAATATATCTTTATATTTTTTCAGTTTTCTATCTCTTTCATTTTTAAAACCATGAGAGATACCTTTTTATTTTTTTCAGACACCTATCTAAAAGGATGTTTATCAACTAAAATAGAGAAATGTAGGTTTTAAGTTTGGACCCATTTTAAAGGTTCAAACATCTACTAATTGGGTCAAACTCTTTAATCCAATTAGCTAAAGATCTAAAACAAATTTCAGACTTAAGATTGGGCCCAGTTTATTTTAGTCTAACTAAAATAAAATGAACTCCAAATGTTTATACATTTTTATGTGTGTGACCCAATAGGTTCTTGTAACATTGGCAGTGACTTTATTATCTTATTTTAAAAAAAACAAGCAATGAGCAGCATCTTGAAATACATCATTACTATCAAAGTGATAAGAATATAATAGATTCGACTTAACCTAATTTTGTGACTTATTTTATTTATGACTATCCTTTTGTTCATGATATCTAGATTGATTTATGAGGCACAAATCTTGTCATCCTTACATCAATCCATATGTTTCTTGATCTTTGAGTAGACTAACTTAAACAAATAAGCTCAATATCTTATATTGAGTTATTCGAGTATGACCATGTATTTTAGTAGTCCTACTCAATCAATGGGCCAACTGATATCACTTCCATTATATAGAAAGGACAAATTCCATCTACATCAAACATATCCCTCTACATAATTTATTGTATACCTAGTAAACGATTTTATAACCAACCATGTTATAGGTGGCATTTGTTGAAACTAAAGTATACAACTCATTATGTAGGAAACCATGGTGACTTCAGATCAAAGGACAATTCATACTAATAATCACTATGAGAATGTGTATGACACATAACAATCCATGTAGTATTCATATAGAGAATTAGTTCAGTATATATTCTCCAACATATACTCATGTGTTAACTTAATATCTCATATTAGTTAACCTATATGATAGTCTTAATGTATTAATATTGCCCTTGAATATTAATACTTGACTAGGAACAATTTAGAGTAGTATTCCTTAGAATATATCACTTTAGGGCATTATTATATTCATCTAATATTTGCACAGATCTAAATAAATATAATAATCATAAAATGATGCCTTTTTAAAATAAGATAAGATACAAAAGTCCCAATAAAATTATATAATGATTGACTTTTAGGGCATACCCTAACATATTGATCTTGGTACCTTCCCTATATTAGACTAACTGGTTTGCAATGACACTTTGCATAACCACAATTGAGTTATTACACAGGTTGTTTAAATGTATTACTTTTCCATAAGAATGATTCATTTAAGGAATAATCATTTTACAATTATATGACGGTTTATACTCAGTTATGAATAATAGCATTATCTCCATCTGATTTATACTTGTGTGTGTGTGTTTGTGTGTAGGATATATTAGTTTATATATATATATATATATATATATATATATAGGTCTACACACACGCACACACACACAAATAAAAAAAATAAAAACCCCATGAAACTATTTTTCAAAAATGACAAGCAATTTTGATAACCACTATTTTTGTTTTCAAGAAACCATGATATTTCAAGAGTCATGGTTTTCTTAAAAAAAAGGTAGCAAAATCTTAAAAATATACACGTCCTGCTCACAATAGGAGTTCAGTAGTATTTGTTTGTCTGCAAATCTTAAGAAGAAGAAATTCTAATCGGATGTGAGACACCGTTGGAATTACAATTACCTGATGTTGGAGTCATGTATTGGTTATGAACACGTGATATATGATTGCGTCAATAGTAAGAGTGAAGAACTTATTATTGACGATATTGACTAGGCTATAATTATTTCATTTATGAAATTCCTAAAGATTTTTTATGACACGACGAACATGTGTTCGTCAGTTTATACTTCAAGGACTTCCATTGCACTCATGTGCATATGTAACATTAGTAGCATGTTTAGTAAGATTCGAGATGACCCGACACTTAGCGATATGGTTCTTCAGATGGAAACCAAGTACATAATGTATTAGTCCACTATTCTTTCTCTTTATTGTCTGTCTGGCTGCATAGACCCCCAAAATTAAGGTGAAAGGGGTAGAGAATATTTTGACATACATTTCCTTGTGCATGAACCAGGAAGTCCCACTTGAAGGGTTCATTCATGAGATGTTAACTGAGCTCTTTATATACTATGAACTAGGTATGGTGGTAGTACTAGTGAGGCTCCGAGTATGGACATGGATACCATATTCGGAGATGATGACCTTTCCATTCAGTTAGTAAGGAGAAAATGATGGGGTGGACCATCAAAAAGGAGCGAGCCGTCTCGGTACTTTGTTACCGATTACTGCTCAATCTAATCACATTCTGATACTAAGAATCTTGATATATTATAGTAGTGGAAATTATATGAGTCCACATTTCCCATACTATCTATGATGACATAAGATCTAATTACTCCTCTAGTTTCGATCGTAACATCGAAGTCTACTTTTTCTGTTGTAGTGAATATTATTTTGGATAGGAGATCGATATTACGGCTAGATATTGTTAAGGCTTTAGCATGCATGAAGGATTAGAAGGATTCGAACTTGTGCATCCAGGATCGTGCTGGGACTGTAGCAAAAGTGGAGGAGTTGATTTTTGATGATGATCGGTGTGATATTGATATTGAGGATGATTTGATGATTGTTGACGTTGATGATTGACAGATTGAGTCACTGATATCTGATATTGGAGTTTGATTTACTCATTTATATTGTATTTGTGTTTGTTTATTTTTTTGTGATATTACTTCGAGTTTGTGGCTTTGTGGATTGTAGCTTGAAACTAAAATATTTATTTTTTGTGAATTTTTATTCTGTATTAGTTTTTAATTTTTATTCATATTTAAGTATAAATATTTTATTAATTCATAGACTTACACTGATACATATTTAGTTTTAAAAGTTTAGTTGTTTATTATAATAAATAAAATTAATGTTTTATTAAATTTAATAAAATAAAAATTTAAAAACTACTTATTTATTTAAAGTTAACAATTAATATTAACTTATTACTAAAAATAATAACAAAAACTTAAAACTTTTAAAGGGTATAAATATAATTAAATAATTATAAATTAATTTTTAAAATTTAAATTTTATAATTTTTTAAATATTTTGAATAAAAAAATTATAATATATTAAAAATTAAAAATTGGTTCGTATGGGCCGGCACGATTTCACCGCCCGGGCTGATGGGCCGTGCCGTGCGTGGCTTGATGAAACCGTGCCGAGCCAGGCACGACACGGTGGCTCAGTTGGGCCACCTAAAACTAGGTCACCCCAGCCCAGCCTGTTTGACACCTCTCCCAATGCTACACCATAGTAGAGTCGTCTTCTTCATCAACCAAAGCTAAAAAAAGAAAAAATTAGAGACGATGATACAATTATCGATATATTTGCATCAAGGTAATTCTGACATGCAAATTTTAAACAACCCATACAAATATTATCTTATGCGCATTATCACAATATATGAAATTTTGATTTAACAAACTCCAATACACACACACACACACACACACACACACACACGCACGCACACACACACACACACACACTGCATATATATGTACTATATGTTTATATATCCATGCGAAAACAAAATATGTGTGTCCATTATACATATATACACAATGTGTGTGTGTGTGTGATAGAAAAATAAAAATAAAAAATAAATTGATTTAAAAATTGTATGTGGGACTAGGTGCTAACTTGACTACGGCTTTTCTTTTTAAAAAACACACGAGAGCTCAATCCGACCAGACCGATCCAAAACATTTTTTTTTAAAAAAAAAATGTGAATTTGATGTTGACCTTGATCCCTTCCACTCTACGGTACAGTTTTTGAAGCGATGACGTGGCAAGAAAGGGATATTTCATATTTTTGTTTGTCCAAATTATTTTTGTTTAGAAGACACTTCAGTTTCTTTTCTTAATTTGTTTATATGAAAATTGTGTTTATATGACCAAAAATAGAATATTTCTGTCTTATTACAATTAAAAAAAAAAGTAATTATAACTTAAAATATTTAAATTTTGAGTATATTTATTTTACAAGCCCAAAATTATCCATTCTATGATTAAAAAAAATCTAACTCAGACATGTCACATCAATACCAAAATATAAATATTTATTTTTGTTCGAAAATTGTAAAACAAAATTATTTGAGTACCAAAATATAATTATTTTTAGTTTGGGGTACTTAATGATAGTTTTCTGACACTACAAAAGAAACAATCAAATTAGAAATGTCCAAAATCATTTCTAATTTCGTCTTAATCTTGAATTAACGATCTAAATTCAAACGAAAATATTATATTTTTAAAATACTTTTTTCTAAATTTTAAAAATAGAAATTGTGCGCGCATTTCAAATATGTGCGATGAAAATTTTTCATTTCTAACTATAGCAATGAAATCAGAATCTCAATTTTTGTTTCCAATATAATACTAAATTAGTGACGAAAAAAAAATGTAAATTTCATTTCTAAATTAGAATTAGAATTTAAACGTCATTTTTCATTTCTATTTTCTGTAATAGGAATATATTTTATTTGCTGTAGTTTTTGTATGCATTATATAACTTATAAATACATATATCCTGCAACCCAATTTATTTTTACACATTATCTATCCAATAATATTCACATATGATCCACTAAAAAATATAACATAAAATAACAAATATTAAATTTTAATCATCCCAATACACATAAATTACATTCAATAACATAAATTGAAAAAAAAAGTTTAGCACAATAAATTTTCTTGCACAAATGTCATAAATAACATAAGAAACAACTATGACTCATTATCGAGGAGTATATTCTTCTCTAGAGAACTGGATGGATCTTCTTTAGAATGATGAAAAAGGGATGAAGCCCCTATCAAATTGTATATAATTTTCTATATCTTCAAAATTTTCTATTGCATTTCCTCCTTTATTTTCAATCTTTCTTTTTCTCTTTTTTTTTATCTTTTCAATTTGTTTTTGTATCTCTTCATTATTATGTTGTATCTCCTCAATTTTTTTTAACAAATTATTTTAAATTTCCTACATTTTCTCTTGCAACTGCTCATCAAAGAAATTATTATAATTAGAAGAAGACAAAGAGCTCCAAACAGAACCTAAATAAAATATAGATGCATGGGTACCAAGACCGTACACTCACCATTTTTTTGACTCCACTCCAATATCCTGAAGGTGAATATGCACAACATCAATCTCTGAAACCTTTGTAGAATAATATGTCAATTGAGAAGTAATGACAACTATATTCTCCATAGCTTCATATAATTATTATAATAAAATATAATTTATAAGTACTATATTCATATAATTTGAAACCAACACATCAAAATATCAAAACCCTACTAAATATTAATATAAAAATAAAGTGAGTCACTATAATTAAGGAGTCCATTATAATACCGCATTAGTATTGTTAATAAAAAAAAGATACTTTACTTGGAAAAAGAATTGTTGTGATTGCCAAAAATTAAAATTTTTTTATATTTTCTTTTTCATATGTTACAATTTACATAGCACACTAAAAGTAGAAAATGAGAAACTTATATTAATATTATTTGACTGTTTGTCTACAAATGATCCATCATTTTTCTTGTACACTTGCTTGAACACTTCAAATGGTATTGTGGACATCCCAACTCAACCTCCTGAAAACAAATAATATAAACTAATGATGTACATGAAACATTATCATTAATTTAGTATTATTTGCATTCACAAAGTTAAAATCAAAATAAATTAGGAAAGACATGTTTATCAAATCTACTAAATATTGGTAAGTCATCTTGGAACCTCCAATATGTTTGGAAGGTCCTGATCCTCCACTTGTTTTATATGATCAATAATTTTGTGATGTCATTTGGGACAAGACATTGAATTCTTCACTATTCTAGTATTCTTACTATCTTATCCAAGTAATATTTCAAGCCCATCATTTGACACATAATTGATTGCATGAAGTTTTCTAATATGCTCTTAAAATGCAAGTACACATGATGGCATACTTTCATTTAACAAATAATCCATTATTTTCAATAACTTTCACATTAGATGTAGGTTGTATTTTACAAATAACTCACCTATCACTAGAGGTGGCAACCGGTCCAGGCTGGCCCGGCCCGACACTAGGCACCGCACGATCCGGCCATTTCTGGGCTGGTCCAGCACGGGAATTTTCCGTGCCTGTCCACGGCACCAACTGTGCCGTGCCGTGCCTGTCCACGGCACCAACCATGCTGTGCCTGTCCACGCACCAACCGTATTGTGCCTATCACTGACACCAACCGTGCCGTGCCTTACCGAGGCCAATTGGGCCTTGTGCCGTGTCTGGCCTGGCATGGTACCGTGGCCTGTTGGTATGGTATCTCGACGCGAGACGAGAAGCCTCCCCCGATAGGTGAAACTCGTCGACCCCCGATAGTGAAGAAGCATCACGGCGGAAGGGCGGCGTGGCAGCGTAGCGGTGCGCCGGCAAACCCTAATTTTTTTAAATTAGGGTTCTGCCTGACTGGGCCGAATCTGGCGGATTCGTGCCTCGGGCCTGTGCCGGATTGACCTTCATAGAACCATGCCGGGCTAGGCACGACATGACACAGTAACCGTGCCGTGCTTGGCCCGGCACGGAAGCACGGACGGGACGGCTAAAAATGGGCTGGGCCAGCTTGGCATGTCCCATTTGACACCTTTACCTATCACCATAATTTCTTATTGTAGTTGGATAAGTGGTGTAATACAATTATAGTACTTGTACTATAAGAATGAATGACTTGTACTTAAGATAATATTTTATATGGTTTATATTCACAAGGTTGTATTGATGATGAATTTTAGTATCCAAATTTTAAATTTGATCAAATCATTTATACTTAAAAATAATTGTCCTCTTAATTGGTAAAATAAGATACACTATACACTGAGTATAAATTTTTTATCAATCAACTATGAAAGTCAATATTAGATACAATAAAGTTAGACCCCTTAATGCATATACCATTGTTCATTGCAACTCTATTTGAATCATGTTACAAAGTATGAAATTTGTATCTATTTGCATAATATATGAGATATATCTGTACACTTCATAATGGTCATATTTGCAAGATCTTTTATTTGTCTATTACATATATTTGATGATTAGAAAATATAACTTAAAAAAATAAATTAAATTCATACTTATATACCATGTCATGTAGGTGTCAAATGAGTTGGGCGGTTTGAACACGACTCATTTTAGCTATGCTTGGGCTTGGACTAGGAATAATTTCAGCATGACACATATCATGTTGTGCCGAGGGATGTAGGCCTGCGTGTTGTGCTTGGTACGACCCGGGTGCCTGTCATGTAAGCACGACATGGTGCACGACCCGACACATGTCCACGGATCTGTCAATCTAGTTGGGACATAGGACAGTGCCCAACTCGATGCCCAACGTGGTGGCGGATGATGCATGACAGGCGACGTGATGAGCCAAGCAGGTCATCAGGAGTGCCCGCTCAACTTTGGGGACTGCCCGTATCCCCAAATCCATGCACAAACCAGCCGAAAATTGGGCTGACTTTGGGCTGTGGGCCAAGTCGGGCTTGCTCTCCATGGAAAAGAGGTGTCAAACGGGACGTGTCGGACCGGCCCGGCACGTTTTTTTCAGGCCCGACCATGCTTTCACGCCTGGCCCGGCATGGTTTTTGTGGAGTTCAGCCCAGCACGGGCCCGCGGCACGATCCGCCTAAATTAAAAAAATATAAGGGATTCGGCGCGCGGCGTCGCGCTGAACCCCTAATTTTAAAAAATTAGGGTTTCGGGCATGCCGATATCCTAAATTAAAAAAAAATAGGATTTCGGTGCCCCCGTAACCCTAATTTTAAAAAAATTTTGATTTTGGCACGGTATCGTGCCGGGCCAGGCATGACACGAGGCCTGGTTGGCCTCGGCATGGCACAACACGATCGTGCCGTGGTCGGGGACGGCACGAGCCCGGGCACAAAAAATTTCAGTGCCAGGCTGACCCAGGCACGGCCGAACTGTGCCGTGCCTCGTGCCGGGCCGGGCTGGCCCTGCCCGGTTGACACCTCTACCAAGGAACCATGCTGAGCTAGGCATGGCATGACTTCTATAGCATGGCTACTATAGCATGGGGTGCCTGGCACGACACATGGGCCCGGATGGGCCTAAAAACATGGATCATGCTAGCCCAGCATGATTCATTTGACACCTGTAATGTTATGTTATTTATTAGAAGTAAAAATGAAGTTATAAATTGTTAAATTTCAAATTAATATGCAAAATCTTTGTCAAACTTGACATCAATCATCGTATTATCAATATGGTGTTCTCTTTATTTTAATTTCATAGCATAAATTCTATAAAAACCGGATTGAAGTTGTTTTAAATATTAAAATACGTATATCACATACCATGATAAAGAAATAATAATGTAAAATGATTATAAATATTACTCAATATAAGGTTTAACTTTCTAGTAGTTCAACAAGATATATGTATACATAGCATGATACTCCTAATTATCCAACAAATATCTTTATTTTGCTCTACCACATAATCGACATGCATGAGTGAAAATGAAATTTATATATCTTTATCTCATGATTAATTCCTCGTATCATAATTATTATTTAGTGATGTTTTATAATATGAATTATATACTTGTGGTCGAAAGTAATGCGCACAAAATTGTTGAAGCTTCTTCAACTAAGTAGACATTTCATATGAATCTTTAAACTTTGGCTTTATTTCGAGAATTATTTTTTAATTTTCTAAGATATCTATAAAATTCTTAATTAGAATAATATTTATTTGTTGGATACATTTAAATTTTAAGATGAAGAAATGAAAAATATATAACTTATCAAATGGATATATCTTGTATTGCACATGACCTATTATCATAGATTCACAAGGTAAGTAGATCGGAAAATATTTCATGGAGTCGAAGAAGTTTTGGAGGAATAATATGCCCAAGTTTGTAAATAATTATGAGTATATTATTTTGTAATTTTTCCACGTCTTCCTTTGTTATGATATTAGAAGTGAGATTCTTAAAAAATATACTTATTTCAGTCAATGCTTTCCAAACATTTCCTATAAGTAATTCACAAAATACTATGAGTATTAGCCTCGGCATAAAGACATGACATTCATGACTTTTCATCTAAAATAACTTATGTTTATTCATATCAACACATCTTCCCATATTAGATGCTTATTCATTAGGAAAGCTGAGCTCTATTAGCCATTTGCACAAAGCTTCTTTTGTATCCTTGTCAATACTAAACAAGTCTTAGGGAATTTATTCGTTGATTCATTCCTATGTAACTCTAGAAATGAACAAAACTCTTTAAAATCCTCTCTTGATTTAGTATAGTCTTTTATTTTTCCTTGCGCATTCATAATATTATTTAAAATATTATCAAAAAAGTTTTTCTCAATATACATCACATCTAAGTTATGTCTAATTAGATTAGTTTTCAAATAAGGAATATCCTAAAAGATACTTTGTTTCTTCCAATCACAATGATAATTCATTGAAATTTGTGTGTTAATGCAATCAACATCAATTTCTATAATAATTTTAAAGCCATATCTTTCAATTATCTCTAATATTTCGACACTTGACCTCAAAGGTGGTGCACCTTTTACAGCTATCTAGTCTTTCCAAAATACCTTTTTGAATTTTTCTGAAATAGATGTTTCATATGTAAGAACTTATGATTGTTATCAAACCAAAAAGTCTTTCTACTTTTACTCAGAGAAAATACATCATATTTTTCTATGCAGTAAGCACAAGCTAATTTTTCTATAGTATTCCATCCTGACAATATTAAATATGTTGGAAAGTACTTTTATTCACATAAATATTGCTCATATTTTAATGTTTTATTATCTAGATATATCATATGTTTTCACACCGAGTTCCCACAAATTTTTTAGCTCCACAATAAGGGGTTGTAAGAATACATCCAATCTATCTTTTGGATTTCTTGGACCGGGCATGATAACATACAAATATATATATTCATCTTTAATGTAGATCTATGTTGGTAAACTATATGGTATAACAAGTATCAAATATGAAGATAATTATTTTCCTAATCTAATATTTTGACTTTCATCTACAAATGATGGATGAATATCATCTAAATGTTTCCTAGATGGAGAATTTAAGCAATGTCACATCATGTATTGTTCAGTAATATGCTCTTTGTGTCAACTCATATCATTAGTAGAGGCTTCAAATACTAATAATCTTTGCAAACGATGAGTCAATGAGAAGTAATACATCTTTATATGAGAAATATCTATTTTTTACCTTTTACAAGTGATATGCCTTTGTACCGAGGATAGTTATAGAAATTACATACAAATACTTCACTATCTTCACCCTAATATATCATGCAGCCATTAATGCATCAATATATTTTTTTTTGCAGGAAAAACCAAGCCTCATATTAACTTTTGTATACTATATCATAATATTATTTTTTTGGTAACAATTCAAATAACAACATGCAAATTTCATCAAAACACATTTCTAAAAATTTATATTTTGCCTTCAAATTCAAAAGTCTGGCCACTGCATATAACTTTGAGTTGCTATATGGATTACCAGCCTAACCTCTTCTTCTGATACATTGAGCTTTTCATAAAATTTTGTAGTTAATTTTGGATTATCATTTGCGACATCCAGATTGAAGAAAGGACCAATAACAAACTATAATATGACTTCGCACATATTATTAAGATTGACATATTTCTATTATAGTATTTGAATCAATACTTCTATGTACATAATACTTTATTGTTTATGGCACAATGCTATTTGCTCATGTTTATCCTAAATATAAATAGTCTCTAACAAATTTATTTTTTGAAAGATGAATCACATAATATCCACATTTGAAAACTGCGATTCTAATATTTATGGTCATTATATGGGCATCGTATTTTCATTCCAAATATTAATTAAGGGTGCTTTTTAGCAAAGCCAACAACTTTTCAATCCATGCTATAAACTCATTAGTTAAAAATTCATCTCTTAATCTGATATTCATCAATTCATGATCAATTTATATAATGTTTTTTATTTTTATTGCATTTAATATTAACATATATTGAATAATAATATTATAGAAAATGATTTATTTATAATAAAGGTGTAGTAACTTATTTATAATATTACATAAATATCATAAAAAAAATATAGTCACATCCTTAATAGGTAAATTTGCATTTAAATGAGATGATATGGGTTTCATTAACCTCTTAAATAGTTAGCAATAGCTTTAATTTGTATTTTTCTCATATAAAAAAAAACCAAATATTTTTG
The DNA here is from genome assembly GCA_029783825.1 of Sapria himalayana. NCBI lineage: Eukaryota > Viridiplantae > Streptophyta > Magnoliopsida > Malpighiales > Rafflesiaceae > Sapria > Sapria himalayana. Next base: position 472,369 of record JAREIK010012673.1, on the reverse strand, counting down.
ATTTATCTATTAAGGATGAAATTGCAAATATTAAGAAAATAATCACATAAAAATCAAAACATAATCATGCACAATATTCTTTTGGCAAAAAATAAAAAAAATTAATATCACATAAATGTATTGCTCTCCTCAACTTGCACGAATATGGAATTTAGGTTAATGTCTATTTTTCTAACATTTAGTCGGCTGATATTTTCATACCTTATTGTCTAGAAATATGATAAAGTACATCAAAATAAATTCATCGATCAAAAACTTTATATATATATATATATATATAGAATAGTTTTCACATATGTAACACCCAAATGAAAAGTTTATTGAAATAACAAATATGTGACATAATAGGCTCGATATATATATATATATATATATAATAGTATTCACATATGTGACACCAAATTGAAAAGTGAACAGTAATAACAAGTGTCTGTGTGTGTGTGTGTGTGTAAACAAACACACAATTATATTTATACATAATAGGCTCAATTTATTTGGAAGTGAAGAATAGAAAGAATTTGATGGAAAATATCAAGAAAATCATTTATTCCATCTAAAAGTCAAGATAATAAAGTGTAGATGAGAGAAATCAATTTTTTTAAAAAATTTCTAGGATTTCGATCGAATCACGTGATGATATATCCACACATTTTCGAAATGTCAGCTACCTTGGCGTTCTTTTAATTGACATGAAATATGCGAGAGGTAATATCGAAATGATGTGTTTGAATGCACCAAAACATAAATCTCACATTTTATTATCTATATTTTTATTTTGGCAATCATAGGTGTCTGTGTCCATGCTATATTACGTATACCACTATAAAGATCTTGTGTCTTTTTAATTATTGCAATTAGTGGTTACCAAATAAAGCTATAATAGGTGTGTATTTAATTATGTATATACCTAATATTTTTGATATTAGGTATATAAGTAATGATTTCACTAAAAATTTGGGATATTCACTAAAAATTCTACTGAGTTAAGATGAGGTGATCAAAAAATGAAATTGCATACCTCTATGAATGATGAAGAGGGTGACGAATACAAACATCGACGAAGTGTTCTTCGTTCATGTTCAAAAAATTGGTGCGAAATTTTGTTCAAACATGGATGAATAGGTTGTTGAGCAATAAAAGATTTGTGCTAAATTTGTTCAAACCCTAAAATAATTTTCGAATAGACGAAGTAATTTTCAAACAAGATTCATTAATATCAAATAGTGATGAAATAAGTATCCATTTCAAAAAAAAATTTCATCACCAAAATCATCGACATCTAATAGTGATGCTTCTAAATTATAAAGCAGAATAGCAACCCATTTCTAAACTAATTGAAATGGAATCATTTCCGTGATAATTTTTAAAGAAATTATTTTCAATAACAAATATATGTATAAATGAAATTTTCTATTATTAAAAGTCACTTAACATTATTCACTAATGACCTTACATGATAATAGTAACAGAAGGTTAAAGCATTTCAATTTCAGTCTCTATTTTCGTTTCTAATTCCGCTTACATTTAATATGAAATTATCGGTAACTTAGAATTGCGATGAATTATTTTTTAGTTTCTAAAATTTGTAGTAATGTTTCATTTCCATTTCTAATTCGTTTTAATTCTAATTCTAACTTTAGAAATGGAATTAGACATCGTTATTTTCTATTTATATTTTGTCATTTTCTTCTAGTGTGAATTTTATTTTTAATTTTTTTTGTTATCTTTTTCAATAAAAAATTTCAGCACATCAAATCTTAAAATTTAAAAGATTATTTATCTTAGATGGCACTATAGTCTATATACAAAAATGATCACATTTTTATTATTACAAATTTGTTTATTTATTTTTTTTAATTTTTATCATGTCTTAATAAAAAAATATTATTTTCTTTTATTTTAAAAATCATTTTTAAATTTTGAGTGACTATGGTTTTTGCCCTAATATATTAGTTAAAAATTAAAATGGCAGGGATGAGCCATATGATTGTGGCTTGTATGTGAGTCCCATTATTATAACCACGCCTATGGACCTATAATAATCCATCTACCTAGTTCATCTTCACATGTGAATAGTCGAGATATGCCTAAACTAGTCTATACATTAACAATTTCAATATATATATATATATATATTGAAGTTCAAAATTATTTAAAGGTGATATTAAGTATAAATAAACTATCAACTACATATTAGTTTGATTAGAAAAAGAAAATGTATGCTCTATTTCCATGGAGACAAGTTCGATCATGAATGATGCTAGATGTGCTTCACAAGGGTCTTTGCTAGATCATTTATCATGTGATTAGAATGGGAATCTTATATTCCTCTAATTTCGAAGGCCCTGATGCTCATATATGCAGGCATGGCAATTGGCCATGGTAGGGTCCAGGTAATCCTCCTTGTGTCTTGCTCCGTCGGGGATTCTCCAACCCCCACCTCATCCCAAGACCCTTTTTGGTGGGGTGAGGAGGGGCAGGGTTTTTATGTCATGAGATAGGGTGTAGTAGGGTTTTTATGTCATGGGGGTAGAATGGTGCATTTTCCTCCTCATTGCCCCATATGTCTGGCTTCATGATTTCAGGAGCTATAAGGGGCTTGAAGATCATATTCCCCAAGCCTGCCCCAACCATATGCATGGATCCTAAATGGGGTGGGGATCATAATCCTCATCCCCACCCCAGCATCAACATGCTGCAAATTTTTTTGCCCCATCCTTGCCCCATCAAATTGGTTTTGTGGGGAATCTCCACCCCGCTCTGGGTGGGTCCAAATGGGGTGGGTTGGGGACGAGACAAATTAACAAGGTTACATATATGAGATAATTGATAATATGAGTTGGGTTTGGAATGAGTATAGGAGAACAAAAAAAAATAAATGTAAAAAAGATACAATTAATATAAGATGCTAATAATATGATAGTTCAATTGATAAATAGGATAAATACATTTATCATAAGGTTACGAGTTTTTTTATTAGTGATGTCGGATATGCTTTCCAAGATGTTTATTAGTTAGATATATCATGCTGTTAAGATGGGCATCTTAACATGCTCGGACATTGAGGCCCCAAGACTCATATATGTGCCAAAAGATAATATAAGTTGGGTTTGAGGTGAGAGAATTAGAGGATACAAGTTCTTATACTAAGGTCATGAGTTAGCTTATTAGGGACTTTGGATATGCTCTCTAGGGTATCTATCAGATGGATCTATCAGATTAGTCAGTTTGGGTATCTTACCAGCTCTGCCCTTGAGACCCCAAGGCTCATATTTGTGCCAAGAGATAATATGAGTTGGGTCTGAGGTGAGAGAATCAGAGGACACAAGTTCTTATACTTAGGTCATGAGTTAGCTTATTAGGGACTTGGGATATGCTCTCTAGGGCATATGGATTATCACATAGTCAGTTTGAGTATCTTACCTGCTCTGACCTTGAGACCCCAAGGCTCATATTTATGCTAAGATATAATATAAGTTGGGTTTCAGGTGAGATGATTAGAAGATAATTGTTCTTATCCCTATGTCATGAGTTCGAATCTTAGGGACTTTGGATATGACCTCTAGTATATATGTCATATGGATCTATCATACTATTAGGATGAGCATCTTACCTGCTCTGACCTGAGGTCACGCAACTCATATATGAGCTTAGAGGCATATACTATTATGTGTTGCATTTGAAGGAGAAGAGGAGAATAAAAAAAAGGTAATTAGAAGCTAGTAAAGTGTGACATTTGTAATTATCAAGAACGAGTCTTTTCAGCTTATCACTTTAGTCTTTGGATTATCCGCAAGGGCTAAGAGGTGAGCTAATATCTCGCACCCATCAAAGATGTTTGATTTTTGAAACCCATGAGAACTAAAAATCAGAACGGTGAAAAAAAATGTTGGGACCCAATAAGAATTATCAAACAAGATTAAACGAGAGAGAGAAGGAGAGAGAGAGAGAGAGAGAGAGAATAGACTTGAAGATGAAGACATTGTGAGGAGAAGATTGTAAAAAGACAGCTAGCCATGAAGTAGCAGACTCACCTACCGTTAACCCTTTTAATCACTACTTCCCTTCATCTCCACTTCCCCTTATCAACCCTTCTATTCTTCTCTCTCTCTCTCTCTCTCTCTCTCTCTCTCTCCAAGGTACTTCTCGATTCTCTTTCCTTCTCTCCTTGTTCTTGTTATCATCGTCCTCACAACTTAACTCTCATGCTTTGGTTTCAAGAAAGTTCAACAAAATCAAATATTGTCTTTCTTCATCTCTCCTTTACATAACTAAACTATTAACCCATTTTCTCTCTTCATTTCTTTTTTAAGTTCATGCGTTCAATATTTTCTTATTTATATATGTGTGTGTGTGTTCTTGGGGTATGGGTATCTATTCATATTTGAAATATGGTGCAATTACTAAAGTAGAGACTAAGAAGAGCAAAGAGAGAAAGAAAGGAGAGAGATAGGATAGACAAAGAGGAGAGAGAGAGAGATAAAGGAGAGAGACAGAGACAGAGAGAGAGAGAGAAAGGAGAGAGACAGAGAGGATAGAGAGAGAAAGTAGAGAGACAGAGAGGAGAGAGAGAGAGAGAAAGGAGAGAGACAGAGAGGAGCGAGAGAGAGAAATGAGAGAGACAGAGAGGAGAGGGAGAATGGAGAGAGACAGAGAGGAGAGAAAGAGAGATGGAGAAGATATATGAAATAATAGAGAGAGAGAGAGATAGGATAGAGGAGAAAGAAGGAATATATATATAGAGGAGATAGAAGAGATAGAGAGGAGAGAGGAGAGATGAGAGAGAAGATATTAGAGGAGAAAGGAGAGGAGGGGAGAAAGGGAGAAGAGAGAGGTGAGAGAGTGGAGAGAGAGAGAGGATAGAGATTGAGAGGAAAGCGAGTAAAGAGATAGAGACGAGAGAGATAGAGAGGAGAGAGAGAGAGAAGAGATAAGAGAGAGCGAAGAGAGAAAAAGAGATAAGAATACTAATTAAGAGAAAGATGGGATGAGGGAGAGAGAGAGAGGATTAAGTAATTAAAATATGGATAATAATGGAAATAAACGGAGTTATTAAAAATAGTTGTAACGCATGAAATTATAATGTGCTGCGGGGGGGGACGAACACGAGAAAGGCGGGACTAATGGATGGTGGCTGAGCCCTGAGGGGGGAGTGAGGGCCACCGACACAAGCTAACAAACATGACCGGAGCTGGTGCTGGACCCATCAGTATTTTTAATTTTTAATTTTAAAATATCCACAAAAACTGGCTTCTCCACTCGCCTCCTCTCACGAAACTTCTCCAGCAACTGGTAAGTGGTAACACTGCACGTCTGCACCTAATATTAAATAGTAATAATAATAATAATAATAATAATAATTGCGGTTTATTTTTTTTTATTTTTTGTTTTTTGTTTGTTAGTAATTAGTATTTTATTGTGAACTGGCTTCTTCACATTGCCATTTTGTTCCCCTCTCTCTCTCTCTCTCTCTCACTGTGTTTCTCTGTTCTGCTTGAGCAGAACTGGTCTCTGCCGGCACGATGATGATGCGGTCTGCAACCGACTTCTCCGACGAGATTGACTGCTCCGTCTTTTTCGAACACATAGACGATTTCCTCGACTTCCCCGCCGAGGAGGCCGTACCGGTCGGAGACGACGGTTCCGCTCCCTCTGCTTGGACGCCGGGCCACTCCGACTCACGCGCCGCCCTCCCTTCTCGTGATTCAAATAATTGTTCCTCCGACCACCTCTCTGCTCCACTTTCTGTTCCGGTGAGCCTCTTTTCCGGTCTGTGGTATTTGGTTTTCCATTTTTTTTTTTAAAATTTCAGGTAAAAAAAAACTTCAATTTTTCATTAAAAAACATATCGCTGATTCGAACTGGTCGTGGCATTTTAGTAATTTTCTGACTGGCCCGTATCAAGGCATCTTCGCAGTTATGAGGACAACAAAAAAATATAATAAATAAACAAAAATTTATCTCTCTCTCTCTTCGCGCTCTCTCTCTCTCTTCGCTCTCTCTCTCTCTCTCTCCAGAAAAGGGGAGTTCAGTTGTGGAGAAATCACATGGCTGGTCCCATTCTCTTTTCAAAAAAATAAATTCTCTGCTCTTGATGGAATTTAATTTGCACAAGTACAGCACCGGCAAATATTGATCAATGGTGCATATACAAAGTCGCACGTGTATAAGCAAACGAATATTATATAATCAGATGGTGTTGCCAGAGGGGCTGTGTTTCATCTTAGCACAGTACAGTTGATGATGCTTTTTATTGATGTAGAATGTCTATTAAGCATTACTCACACAAACATACTCGCCCATATATATATTGAATAAACGGACACATATTTGCGGACAGACTATGTATATGGGCACGATAGTGCATATACAAAGTCACACTTGTGCAAGTGTGTCGCCATGTATGTAAGTAAATATATTGATTGATGCTTATATATACAAAGTCACACGCGTGTAGGCGTGTATGACCATCAACGTAATTAAATGCTCGTAGACTCGTTAGTAGATGAATTTTTGTATAAGTTACATTAGTTTAATGATATTTTTGAACTAGAATAATGATCAAGTAGCAGAGAGAGACACATGTTTATAAGTATATATATATATATTGAATGATGCATATACAAAGTCGCACTCGTGTAAGTATATAACCATTTTGTGATTAAATGCTCGTAGATGGCTCTGTTTCAAGTTGCAGCTGTTTGCGATGATAGTTTTGAACTGGATAGGTGAATCAAGCAGCAGAGAGAGACACGTGTGTATAAGTATATATATTGAATGATGCATATACAAAGAGTCGCACGTGTGTAAATGTATGACCATTGTGTACTTGAATGCTCGTAGTGGCATTTGTTTCAAGTTATTGCAGTTTTGTGATATTTTTGAACTAGATTAATGGTGAATTGGTGATGAAAATATTGCAGTTGGATGATATTTTTGAACTCGAATGGCTATCAAATTTCGTGGAGGATTCTTTCTCAGGAGGAACCCTAACGATGAACAAAGAAGAGTTGTGTTCCATCAACAACGATGAGTCGGGTGGCCATCATTCTCAAACATCGAGCCCAGTTTCGGTGTTGGAAAGCGGGAGAATCTTTTCAGGAGAGAAAACCGGACTGAAAGAAACCATGGTCGCCGGCAATCGGCGTGCACGCAGCAAGCGAGCTCGGCCTACAACATTCACTCCCCGTTCGCCGATGCCGGACCCGGACGCTCACTGTTCCGAGTCCGAAAGCTTCTCCGATTCTGGATTCCTCGTCGAACTGCCCAAGCAACTGAGCTCGGATTGCAGAAAGAAGAAGATCAAGTTTACCGGCCCGATCAGTACCACTATCCAAGCTCCACCGCAGGTGGGTAGGAAATGCTTGCACTGTGAGATAAGCAAGACCCCGCAATGGCGTGCCGGACCCAAGGGTCCAAAAACCCTCTGCAATGCTTGCGGGGTCCGATACAAGTCTGGTCGGCTTTTCCCCGAGTACCGTCCGGCAGCAAGCCCCACCTTCGTTCCTTCCGTCCACTCCAATTCTCACAAGAAAGTGCTCGAGATGAGAAACAAAGCTTCCTCCGAGTTGCTCCCTCACGGATGCAGCATTTCCATGGATTCCGCCTCGCGCCCCCAACTGGTGCTTCCCATTTAAAATCACTACTTTTCCCTTCCTCCTCCTTGGCCCATCGTTGTCGGACTCTCTATTATCTTTCTTTTTTGGGGGGAGGGGGGTGGGCTTGCACTCTGGAATGCTGGGTGGGGTCATGACGGGGCGGAAAATCTTTAGTTGGTAAGGAAGCGTGGTGTGATGGAAATAGCAGTGTTCTATAATTTTTAGTAATCTCTCTAGGTACTTATTATTGTTAGGTGTTGACTTTTGAATTATTATTATTATTATCATTATTATTATTATTATTATTATTATTTAATTATCCTTTTTCTATGGGGCTTCTTTTTTAATATATAATTAAAATTAGCAATTTTTTTAGAAAATAATAATGTTTTGTATTTTCATATTGAGGTGGCATACATTTGGGTGGCTCACTTGATCTACCATGCTGTGCCTGGCATGGCCTAACAAGGAAGTCATGCTGTGTCTGGCACAACCCGACATGAAAGTCATGCCATGCCCAGGACGGCACGATTGATTATCTGTCCAGCTCAGCTCAGCACGACCATCATGGTCCCAGGCACAGACTCATTCCCATCATTCTGGGTCATGTCGAGTTGTGCTAATGTTGTGGTATACACCATTATAGGGACTTATATCATCCATCTGCCACTACTACCACTACACACTGATGACTAGTTACCATCTACAAGTAACATAAAATCTCCAACCACTCAGTTTTTTGTGATCCATGACTTATTCCCAGTCCTGGGTCATAGCCACTATGCCAACGGACCAGGCACATGGGCTATGTCTGGCTTGACACAAGCTATGGTAGCCTTTGGCTCAGCACGGCACGAGCCATAGTTTTTTTTTAATAAGCCCAAAATTAGAAAAATAATGATTTTTATGATTTTAGGTAACCAAAAGCATAGATAATTTATATTTTAGGATCTTATTTAATAAATATTTTTTGGGTACGGTATTAAAAATAATTAATGTGAAGGCAACGATACATATAAAATTATGGGAAGGAATGAAAATTATTATACATATTTATCCTTGTAGTTTTAAGGTTGAAAGGCTTTTTCACCTCGCTCGTAATATTTTTCATTTCTTTTTTTGTTGTCCTCATTCTCTCTTAAATCAAGCTTATATTATTTTTGGATCATATATTGGTCTTAAGGTTTTGGAGTCAAAGCAAAGTGTGCAACTCTCATCCCAACCACATGATAAGTGATCCAGTAAAAAATAGAAATTGTGAGTAATAAGGGAGAGGGCAAGTTTTACTAGGGAGAGGGCAAGTTTTACTAGGAAGAGGCGGGTTTTACAGGGGAGAGGAGAGTTACAAGTGAGGGGGAGAGTTTTACAGGGGAAGAGTGAGCAGATAGGGGGGTAAAAATTTATTAAGGGTATATTAGTGTTTATATGTTTGAGTGCCCCAAATTTCACTTTATTAAGTGTTTGGTGTATTTTTTTTCAAATATTAATAAATGAGTTGTGTTTATTTATTTATTTTGTGAAAGTGCGCCAAAATAATGTCTCCATGATTAGAGCATCAATCCTATGTTTATCCATCCGACTATCATGATGTTGGTAATACTATTCTCATCAATTTAAAATTTAATGACTTGTTCCTAAATTTTATTACCAAACCAAATCTTTTTCTCCCCCTACCATTCTAATTTTTTATCTCAAGTCAACTTATGCCTTGAGTGTTTATGCATAATGTACTTGGCACATAGAGAGGGAGGGAGGGAGAGAGAAAGAGGGAGGGGGGGAGAGAGAGAGAGAGAGGGAGGGAGGGGGAGAGAGAGAGAGAGGGGGGGAAAGAGAGAGAGGGGGGAGGGAGGGAGGGACGGAAGGAGAGAGAGAGAGAGGATAGAGGAAGAAAGCTATAAAAGGTGAGATAGTGGGAGGGAGAGAAAGAGAGAGAGGAGGAGAGTGGGGGGGAGAGAGGGGAGAGAGAGAGTGAGAGGGAGGGGGAGACTGGAGAGAGAGAGAGGAGAGAGAGAGAGAGGGAGGGAGGAGGAGAGGGGGAGAGGGGGGAGAGAGAGAGAGAAGGATAGAGGAAGAAAGCGATAAAATGTGAGATAGAGGAAGGGAGAGAAGGAGAGAGAGGAGGAGAGTGGGGGGGGGAGAGAGAGACGGATAGAGGAAGAAAGAGAGAAAAGGAGAGAGAGAGGGGGAGGAAGAGAGAGAGGGGGGAGGAAGAGAGAGAGGGGGAGGAAGAGAGAAAGAGAGAGGGGGGAGGAAGAGAGAAAGAGAGAGGGGGGAGGAAGAGAGAGAGAGGGGGGAGGAAGAGAGAGAGAGAGAGGGGGGAGGAAGAGAGAGAGAGAGAGGGGGGAGGAAGAGAGAGAGATAGGGGGAGGAAGAGAGAGAGAGAGAGAGAGAGAGAGAGAGAGAGAGAGAGAGGAGGGGGGGGGGACTGGGGAGGTTGAAAGATATTGGGTTAGGAGGAAAGATATATAGTCAAAAAATAATATTTTTTTTAACTATAATCTAATCCACATCATTTAAATTTATTTAAATATCATTATAAAAGGTACTCCAGCTTTAAAAATACATACGTTAAACATCTTTAAAATTCCTTTGGCAATTTTTGAAATCTAAAATTGGTTACCAAAATGCAGAATTGCTTTTCAAATTTGAAAATCATTTTTGTTTTTTAAAAATTAAAGTTTACAAGTATGTACAAGTCTATATTGTGTGTGTGTGTGTGTGTGTGTGTCAGTACTCAGTACATGAAAAAAAGTAATTGAAAATGAAAAAAAATGTCCAGTTTTGTTTCTAAAATTAGAAATTGAAATATAACAAATCAAGAAGTTAGCAACTCAAATTAATTCATTTCTAAAATGTCCAATTTTTGTTTTCTAAAATGAAATTGAAACATATTTGAAACAAAAATAACAAATCAAGAAAATATTTGAAACTAAAAATAATTTCATCGATAATTAGCGATATATTTTTATAAATTTTTTAAATCCATCACTAATTGAGACACGAAGAGAGTGGCAGATACGTTTGTGTGACATTTAGTGACAAAAATATATGTATCTATTCATTTCTACATCTAGCAACTCAAATTAAAATCGTCACTAAATGAAAAATAACATTCTTATCCGTCACTATATCATTAAAAAGAAGTTAGCAACGGAATAATTTTCCATCACTATAATATAAATAGAAATCATTTTCATCACTAAATTATGATAATTAATTTATAGAAGAATATTTTGAAACTTCAAACATACTTCGGATTTCATAATAATTTCATTATGAATCTGATTTCATTCGAATTGTTTGTGGATTGTTTATTCTTCATATATTGATCAACGTGTATTTAGATGTGTTAAACGGGTCGTATCGTGCTAGTATGACCCATTTTTGGTGGCCTAATCGGGTCATCATTCCGTGTTGTACCTTGTCATGCCGGGCCATTGGAGTCAGGGAGTCTGCTAGCTTTTTTTCTACCATACCAGGCATGTGGGTACAGTTTGATTAGACCGTGCCCGAACCCGGTCCTAGGTCCATGGATGGGGGGACTATGGGGGCAGGGCAGGACACGGGTGATACTTATGCCATCGAATCATGCCTGTGGGTCAGGCACACGGGCCATGCCCAGCACATGGTTTAGTGCCTCCTTGCCTAGCACGTCACAAGCTGTGCCTTGGGCCGGCATGACTCGAGTCCAAGCACAAGTTTGGATCATGTCGTGCGAGGCTAGACATGACTGAATTAGCCCATGCCTGAGCTGCCCAGTCCATTTGACACATTTACATGTATTTTATCCATAATTGAAATATGAAATTATAATTTTCATTTTAAACCATATGTATTGTATTCGGGAATAAATATATTTATTTATTTGGATATTATGTTTAATTTTTGTTTATTTTTAACATTCATATTAAGTTCTCTCTTATTGTTTTGTTGAATGATTATAATTATAATTGATAAATTATGTGTTTTATATATTTTTTTCTCATACTTGGATATGTTAAATTTTTATGTTAACTAATTGAGGATATTTTGTCAGTAGCTTTATGATCTTCAAATTTATCTAAACTCAAATCCTTACGACATATAATTTTGCACACAAATACAAACAAAAACCTGTAGTACCCACACTACACACACTGAATTATAAATAAGTTGTGATTATATATATAATTTACACACATAATGTATAGAAAATAAATCATACATCAATGCATATATTGAACACATTGTAATTTAAACACAATAACATTATTAAATTATAATATTCAAACCAGTGTGAGGAGGAGAAGAGAGAGAGGTTGTCGTGTCAACTTCTAGAACTCTAAACTAGAAAAAAATGGCGAAAAATTCACACTGTTTTCTTTCACATCAAAAAACATGCATAGTTTTCTTATTCACACAATATAAAATGCACATGTTTTTTAAAGACTAGATGGGGGCACTCCCCCATCCAAAGGGAGCCACACATGATCACTTTGCAAAAATAAAAAATTTTCCATTTTCTCAAAGTTTTTAAATTTTTTTTAAAACTAAACATGAAATTTTATCCCATGTACTTGGTCTACTGTGTCACATGCCCTGAAACAAAATAAAATAAACAAAACCGGTCTGCCCAACTTGGGCAGACCCAATAAATATCTCCCTCTATTATAGGTGGAAAGACATATACTAGTAAGCAACTTAAAGAAATTAAACTTTATAGAAGATAATGATTTCATAAATATATCATTGATATTTTTATTCATGTTTAATTTTTCAAGTACAACTAATTATTCATCTAATACATATCGTATCTAATTATATCATACATTAATGTGTTTTGACCTACTATGGAAGGTCGAATTCTTAAAGAGAAGTATATCACTCATGACTGTCATACCATATAATATATATATATTATATCACATATCCATGTCTACAAAAAACCTTTTCATACATAAAGTTTCTTTGCAAGTTTTAATAGCTACAATGAACTCAACCTTAGTGCTAGATAGTGTTATGTACTTTTGCAGCTTGGATTAAAAGGATACAACTTTCCTTCCAAAGGTTATAAGATAACCTAATGTAGATCAACCTAAATCTAAATCACCATCCATATCAGAATCAGTATATTCAAGAAGAACTAGTTTTAACTCACTCAAGCATAAAAATAGCTGAGAATTCCTCCCTAAGTACCTCAAGATAGATTTCACTACAGCATAGTGATATCTTCCTAGGTTTGAGAGAAAATAACTGACAACACAGATAACATATGCTATATCTAATCTAATGCAAACTATAGCATACATAAGAATATTAACTACTGAAACATAGTGGACACGACTTATGTCTCATTACCTTATCATTCTTGGGACTAAAATTCATATACAACAAAAAATATTTATTTAAGAGAGTAGAGACTAGCTAATCCTTATTCCTGAGAAATCTCTCTAGAACTTTACTGGTGTATCATTTTTGAGATAACCAAATATGCCAAGAAGGTCTATCTCGGATGATACTCATTCCTAAAATATGTTTGATTGGACCTAATTCTTTCATAGAAAATATTTTTCCTACTCCCCCTAAAGTCTATCAATTAATGCTCTATTACAGCAAATAATCAACATGTCATCAACATACATAAAAAGTATAAGCCTATCATCTCCCATTTGATGACTAACATAATATAGTGATCATGAGATATATGCTAGGGGTCACGAGACCTAAGACACCATGAATAAATAAAATTTCTTCTACCACAACATAGGAGCTTGTTTAAGACCATATAGGCTATTATTAAGTTTACAAATGAGACATTCATTCCCTTCTATAATTAATATCTCATGCTAATCCATGTAGCAAGTCTCGTGAAGGTCACCACAAAGAAATATAATCTTCATATCAAGTTGATCAATTTCTAAGTTAAAGCTAGTAATCAAACTCAGAACTACTCGAATATCTCAGTTCTTCACAACTAGAAAAAATATTTCATCAAAATTGATTGATTTCTTTTGATTAAACTCTTTGACTAATAATGGAGACATATATCTCAGTTGAATGTCATCAACACCATGTTTTAGTCTAAAAAGTCATTTACTTTTCAAAGCTTACTTCCCTTTTGGTAGGGTACCAGATCATAAGTTTGGTTGATGTGAAAAGACTTTATCTCTTCTTGCATAGCCCAAAGTCATTCCTCTTTATTCTCAAAAGAGATGACCTCTCGAATGATATTGGGCTCCCCTATATCCATGAGTAATTTTTAATCACAAAATCTACAGGATATCTAGTGAGGCTTAGATGATCTTCTCAATTCATACTAAGATGTATCATGATGAACAACTAAGTCTTGTCTAGTTCTAGCTGGAATATGGTCTCTCACCTGCTCAATAGATATAACTTATGGCTCAAAGATATAATTAATATAATGTAGCTTGGAAATATCAATAGTATCCTGAGGCTTAAAAATATCAAGTGGCAATTCAATTCTTCCCCCTTAATCAAACTGATCAATAGAAGGAACAAGTAGCAAATTTGTGCAAAAAAGAATCTTATGGTATCATTCTCATCTCTACTCAGATGACTATCAACCATAAAATAGTCCTTTAGAAAAGTCACATATCTACTTCGAATAAACTTCTTAGCAATTAGGTCCTATAATCTCCACACAAACTTCTCATGTCCATAGCCAATGTAGATACATGGATGTGTAGTATCATTGAGTTTAAATTATTCATTTTTAGAATATGATTTAAGGCTTTTGCAATTAAAAACTTGTAAGAAATCATATAATATATATTTTTTGATCTAGATTTTATTAGGAAATCTTCATCCAAGGTGGCAACAAGGTACGTGTTGATTACATCAATAATCATACGCATAATTTCTTCCCAAAATTCATTGGAAAGATGTCATGAGAAAGCATGCATCGAACTCTCTCCTCTATAGTCTAGCTCATCCTCTCAGTGATGTTATTAATTATGATATCTTAATTGATATCTTTTTATTTCTAAAATCATGGGATATACAATAGTTATCAAACTGGCCTTGATGTTCATACTTATTAATAAAATGTATAGATATTAATTCCTACTAATTTTTCTCTCAATTCTAACAGAAAAATCTTGAAAGATAGAAAAAACATTATCTTTCATTTTAGTGGATATGTTTGCACATTTCCAGAGTGATTATCAATGAATGTGACAAAATAAAGAGTCCCACCAAATATTTTATACATAGAGTAGATATTGATATGAATTAGATCAATAATATTTGATCTCTTTGAGGGTGGACAAGAATGAAAAGGAGATCTATGATTTTTTTTTCTAGCCATGCAGTCCATACACTGATCAAGAGAAGATTTATGGTCAAATGGCAAGCTATTTCTTCTAGCTAGAAGTTGAAGGCCCTTCTCACACACATAACTAAGCCTTATGTGTCAGATATCAATATTGCTCTTATGATAAATAACATTTGTATCAGATCCAACCACTCTTAGCTGAGTGGCATAAAAAATACTCTCATTCTTATCTCTCATAATGACTAATGTACCCTTGACTAACTTCTGCCAATCATCACCAAAATTACTAATATATCCCATGTCATCCAGCATGCCAATAATCATAAGGTTCATATGAATATTTGGTATGTACTGGACATTTTTCATCATCAGCTGATGTCCTATAAGCAGCTACAAACAAATGTCTCTCATGCCTAAAATATGTGATGTCCCACTATTACTTATTTTTACTATGCTATAAACACCAAGTATGTAGGCAGAAAAGAAGTCAGCATTTAAATTGATATTAAATGATGTTCTCGAATCAATAAGCCAATCACCCTCCTGAGATACAGTACTTACGGAATTATTATTACTAACCAACATTAAGTCACATTGTCTTCTCCCTCAAGATACAATATTAGCTAATCACCTTTTGAGGTGCCATTGGCCTCTCCCTCGAGCCTCTATCCTCTCATGCATTATTGTTGTAGCCTTTTCCAAGAATAGTAGTCCTTTTTCAAGTGTCCCAACTTATTACAGTAATAATATTTGAATGCTTCTCTACTTTTTGACATGCCTTAGGAAGAACAAGTTCTTCTATTAGGATGTGCATGCTTAGTAGTGCTCCTACAATGTCTCTCAAAATGAGAATACCATGAGAAGCTCCTCCTTATTTCTCCTTACTTCAGATAATAAATTTTCTAAGAAAAAATGCAGACACAACACCTCCAAGTGGTGATATGCTCAGGGAAACCACAAAGTTATACCAACTATTCATAATTGAGATCAATATTAGACAAGCCATTAGCTCATCTTATAGGATCATATTCATGGATGAAAGCTAATTTACATGTCCATTAAAGATGTTGATGTGCACCGACATTAAATTACCATCCTTGAATTTTAAGTTAACTAGACATCTAATGATCAATATTATATTTCTAAACATATTTATTTCAAATATAGACTCTAGCTTCTCCCATAGCTTGTATGTCTTCATTTCATTAGCAACATATTAATAAATCATTACTTATCCATTACCAATTTGTGGAGGAACCCCTAGGGTGTAGGTCTTTGTATTCTTTTTCACTCAAATTTTTATATTTCTTTTTTCTTTCTCACTAAGTAATATAGCTATTTGACTACAAGATAGCTTAGCATTCTATTTTTTTCAAATCAAATAATTGATCACATTTAACTTTATTATTACAAAGTAATCCTCCATAATAATAAAAAAAATATTGACCATAATTAATCAACACAAAAAAAAAATATCCCAAAATATGTCTGAAATTACTGTATTAATTTCAAAATAATTAAATACCAATATAATGATAACGAATAGATTGATTACCATCACAATATCAAGGATGAACATCCTCCTCGATAGAAATTTGGATACCACCTTTTGGGTGGAATCAGAACTTTGCTCTGATACCAATTGTTGGGGTTGGATATATAAATCATGGTTTATTCAAAACCACAAAATAATAGAAATGATGATTGATTGATTAAACAATAGAAGAAAATAAAATCAATAATGTAAAATGAAGAAAAAACAAAAAATATAAAGTTTGAAAGATACAATCAAGTGAAAATAAAATTTAAGTAACAACAATGCTATATTAAACAATATATGCTACAAATTTAGTTACACATACAAGAAGTTCATAAAGTAGACTATGCCCGAAAATTATATTATGGATCAAAATATATTTTCTAGGATATAAAACTCTAAATTTCAAAAATCCAATACAAATACATAAACCTAGGATGTTGGGGTGAATGCTCTGGATCTTTTTTCATTTTCTTTAAGTGATAGGATCAGCTATTCATAGTATTTACGGCTCAGAATTAATAACCTGATGCCATAACTATTTTTGGACTAAAGAAGAGATTATATCCATAACTTTCAGATCTTTAATGTTGTCCAAGCACTAATTCCTATGACATTAATCGTCCACATAAATAAAAATAAAAACTAATAGAATTCACATTATATATACTAAATTATAAATAAGTTGTGATTATATATATAATTTGTACACACAATGCACAAAAAATAAAATATACATTAATGTACATATTGAACATACATATTATAATTAAAAACAATCACATAAATAAATTATAATATTCAAATTATTGTGAGGAGAATAAGAGAGACTTGTGCCTTTGCTTCTGCTCAAAACCAGAAAAAAAATTGGCAAAAAATGCACACTATTTTTCTTTCACCCTACAGAAAATGCATACTATTTTTCTTTCCCCTAACAAAAAATGAACATAGTTTTTTTGTTCACACAGAAGAAAAATGCACAAAGCTTTTTTTTTTAAAAGACTGGATGGTGACACTCCCCATCCAAGAGGGCACCACACGCATGGCCACTGCGAAAATACTAATGTTCCCATTTTCACAAAGTTTAAAAAAACTTTTTTTTTTATTTTTTTTAAAAAAGAACATAGTATTTCAATATATATATATATATATATAAAATTAGAGAAAATTATGTTTTGAGACCCCATAATAAAAACATTTATGTTTTGATACTTTTAAAAATTTTTTTTTTGAAAATAAATGCTAAAACATAAAATATTTATATTTTGGGACTCATGCTCATACATAATTATTTTAAAAAATCATGGGTAATTTTCCAATTCAAAAACCACCTAGAGGTGTCAAATAGGTCGGGCAGCTCTGGCCACAGGCAGGGTCCGACCTAGTTCAACAGTGAATGGCTTGGCATAGTACAGTCTAGAAAATGTCGTGGGTCAGGTCACCCCATGTCATGGTTCGTGCCGTGTTAGGCAAGCATGAACCGTGCATCATGTTGGGCTGACATGAATCATACGTCATATTGGGCTAGGCATGACCCAAGTGTCTTGCCCGGTGACATGATAAACTAGCCCATGTGATCTTAAAACGTATATTTTTTTTTTATTTTGGGTATGTTTTCATAGAAATTTTAAAAATAGGACCAAAACATAAATATTTTCATTTTTAGACACCTAAACATAATTTTTCCTTTTTATTTTAATGATCTAAATATAATATTATTTAAAAAGTGTACTTTTATTTTCAAAATTAAAAAAAATGCTCGAAAACCTACAATGATAATATTATTATACACCAAAAATTAGAAATCTGAATTTTTTCCCCAATAAAAACTTTAATCATTTTTAAAAAATTTAAATATCATGATTTTCACTTTTGAGTTATGACTTAACTAAAGACAGTGAGATTCAAAATCACTACCTCCAAGCATAAAATTACACCAAAACTAATATGGCTACTTGCATCATTTATAAATATATGCAAAACTAATATAAACATAAATATATATATAAACACGCACATATATTTATATATACAAAAACATATATACATAAACACACACACACACATATATATATAGTGTGTGTGTGTGTGTTTTTATTTATGTATTTATTTACTTATTTTTATATGTTTTTATATTTTAATATGGTTATATATTTATATTTATATATAATTATATGATTATACACACCTATATGCTTATACCAAAATGATGGAAGCAGACCATGTTCTCACACCTCTTCCTACTTCACCACAAATCATTTTGCACTCTAGTTCTCCACTTAGTGATCCATCTGAATATCGAGCCATAGTTAGAAGTTTGCAATATCTACTACTTACTCGGCTATACCTTGCTTTTGTAGTCAATTAATTATCATAGGTTGTGCATAAACCAACCTCAGATCATTGGCTTCTTGCCAAAAGGCTTCTGCGTTATCTTTGTAGCTCAGTTAATGATGCTATACTTCTCTACCATGACTCTCCACAGTTATTACATGCCTTCTCTGATGTTCAATTACATGTCTTCTCTGATATTGATTGTGCTGGGAACAAAGATGATTTCACTTCCACTAGTTCCGATATTGTTTATCTTTGTCGAAATCCAATTTCTTGTAATTCCAAGAAGTAACATTCTGTAGTTCAATCCATAAATTGAAGCAAAGTATCAGTCTATTGCAAACACTGTTATCGAACCCAACTGGGTCTGCTCTCTCTTGGGTGGGCTTGGTGCATCTCTTTCTCATTCCCCAGTGATTTATTGTGACAACGTTGGGGCCACTTCTCTATGTTCCAACCCAATTTTTCCACTCAAGAATGAAGCATGTAGCTATTGACTTCTATTTTATTTGTGATCAAGTTCAAATGGGTTGTCTGTGTTTCTCAAGTTTCCAGTAAAGACCAACTTGCTGATGCTCTGACGAAGCCCCTTTCTAGGACACCATTTCTTACTCTTAAGACCAAGATTATACTCTCTACTTGATTTCCATCTTGAGGGGGCATAATAGAGCCATCATGCCTTATCTGATATTGTTTTCAATTAGTTTGTTTTTGACTTGTATTTGTTATTTGAATTCTATTTCATTGTATTTAGGAGGATCTTTCTATTTCCTTAAATATAGCAATTAGTTTAGACAAGCTGTTATATTTGAAATCCTTAAATATTGATTAATGGAAAGCCATCGAAGTATGCCTTTATTTCCTTCTCAATCATCTATGTTTCACAATCTCAATATAATACATTATGTATAAACACATTTTTAAGCATAACATATTATGCATAATAAGTTATGCATAGCAATTTTGGGTAAACGCTATGCATAACATGTTGTTTATGGATAACAATTAAGCATTAACAACAAATCAAGTTATTTAAAATGTTATGTGGAACACAAGTTTATGCTTAAACATGAGTTGTTTATGCAAAACAATATGTTAAGCATTAACACGAGTTGTTTATGCATAAACAATTGATGTGGGCAAACCAAATAATGAGTTTTTTCAGCGCTCAAAATTGGTCCAAATCATAAATACTTGTTATTTGAGTCTCCAAACCTTAAATTAGAAAAAATAAGGTTCCAAAACATAATTTTTTTTGTTTTGTTTTGGAGCCCTTTAATATAATTCTCTTTTTTTTTTTTTTTTTTTTGCACGACTAGATTAAACAACATATTTTTGTTGTTTTGCATTTTTTAAGTTAATAGATTTCAAATATTATCCCTATTGTGTTTTTATGATTGTAGGCACCCCAGTTATGTTGCATGCACCTCAACTATTCTTACAGGGACATGAGTATTCCCCACCTCCAAATAATTACGGGTGCCAATGATTTCAGGTCTATTCGAATTGAGTAGATTGGTTTTGTATAATTTGCATTTTAATATAGTTTGTTATAATTTTATTTTTATTTTTTTTATAAGTGAGGAGCATTGTAGACCAAGAATATGACATTATTTCACACATTCAATTTTGGATAAAACTTACAATATAAAATAGGAAAATTAAAAATTCCCTATTTTATGGTAAGTGGTGCTAGAACGGACAAGCGTCCCCATCACCTAGCTAAATGAAAAAAAACTAAAAAATATTTTTTTTTTCAAAATTTAAAAAATAGTGAAACAACATGAAAATTTAAGTTTGTGTACTCAAATGCATAAATCTAATTTTGCTCCCGTAAATTTAAAAAAAAAATCAAAATCTAAAAAATGCTTTGAATTCATAAATCAAGAAACTGCTTTCAAATATGGAAATTAAGGAACTGTTTTACAAGTTCATAAACCACTTTCAATTTTTAAGACTTTCGCTAATTGTTGCACCAACCATTTAACTATTAGGATCAAATCATTTGGCAAGCAATTTGAATGATAAAATATAAAAACACAAATATATTTAAATATATAAATATAAAATATATATAAATATGTAACTATATATAAATAAATGTGTTTACATATTTATTTTATAAATTAAGTTGTATGAGAGTAGTTACTAATATTTATACTTGGTATGTGAAGCTCTGTTGAGGTCATCTACAATACCGACAAAATATCTAGTCTATTCTATATCATCTAATGAAGTATCACTTTGTGATAAGAAGCACGATAAACAATTCTATTTAGAAAAAAAGAATGCATGATTATCATATCATCAAAGAGTTGTATGACCCTAAGAATGAAAAATTAAAACCAAAAAAATAAGTAAAGAAAGATATAAAAGCATGCACCCCATGGTTGTCTCTTTTATTCACCAATGGATAAGTGGTAAAAGTTAATAATATGTTGCTGAAGAAATGAAGTGAGATAACTTATAAAGAAACTAGTCACTATTTAGAAAAGAATATATTTAAAAATAAAATATTAATTATTAGACATCTAGATAACTTAAAGTTCAAAGATAAAAATCAAATATAGAATTTATCAATCTTATCCAAGGGCAGATGAACCAAAATTGCATCTAAAATCTTGTTCTAGGAAAATAGGTTGCTTGCTTGCTTACTGCTTAGCTGACTTCTGGAAAGTTTAGATAACTTTGTTATTTCATGAGCATGTCCCCATCGAGAGACAACCATATTTATATTGAAAGTTA
The DNA here is from genome assembly GCA_029783825.1 of Sapria himalayana. Taxonomy (NCBI): domain Eukaryota; kingdom Viridiplantae; phylum Streptophyta; class Magnoliopsida; order Malpighiales; family Rafflesiaceae; genus Sapria; species Sapria himalayana. Next base: position 450,879 of record JAREIK010012673.1, on the reverse strand, counting down.
TTTTATTGGCATTATTATTTATTTAATATAATTATATTATTTCATTTCTACAAGAATCTATATGAGCCATGTTTGAATCTAAATATAATGCAAGTGTGTCTTTTGTTCTATAAAGCATGTAATTTGGTGTGTAGGGTTTAACTTACACATGAAAGATCAAATAATCAGTTCGTATGGATAATAAGCCTAATGTTCATTCTCTAAATGGAGTCCGACATGCTGTTTATAAATAATAGCATAAAACCCTAGAAAGTATGTCTTGACTATAAGAAATTATAAAGTTTCAACTTCTTGTACTAGTACAGTTGTATACATTAAATTGAATCAATTCAGGGCAATTATTTTCTACTAACAGATAAAGTAAACAACACCCCATGATTATTGTGAATAATATTATCATTAATCTTTAGATAATTAATAAATATGTGCACTTGTTAATAATGATTTTGAATCATATATAGTGATGAGATCTATTGATAAATTAAAAATCTCAGTAAGTTGGATAACTATAGTAGTTGTATGGTGAATATTAATCATTAAAAGATTAAAAATATTATAAGTTTTGAAATATTAAGCTTTGTAAGTTCAATTAGAGGTATCAAATAAGTCAAGTGAAAGATCTCAAGATCATAAAATAGTGATTAAATAAAATTATTAATAATTTAATTTAATTAATGAGTATCTAAAACAATAAAATTGAGAGATTTATAAGTATTACATAATAAATAGTCAAATTGTATTTTTAATACACGATGGAGTGTACTTATAATTATATAGTAGAATAAATTATAAATGATTAAATTGATATCGTAACTTATTTTGGAATTGATCATGTCAATTTCATAACCTTGCATAATATCTTTATTTGCTAAAAGATGTATGAACACCAATAGGTATACACAAAGTGATGTAAGATTATATTCTTCTAGATATAAGTCAATAAATAAAAAAATAAAATATAACCACTATAATAAGACAAGACATGTCAAATAATTGTTCTTGAATAGACATGACATCAAGAGGTATGAGAAGAGATAGACACAAAAATTAGACCAATTGTACCTTTGAAAGTAATTTGCTAATAGTTAGGAGTGATAAATTATATAACATGGGCACGAGGAAAATTCCTACCTGCTTAATTCTCTCAATGATAAATTTCTAATATACCTATCAATATATATCTAATATATTTATAAATTCTAAATATCAATAAATCTATTAAAAATAATATCTATCCTTGATTGAAAATCACATACAAATACATACTGATATATATCCAATATATCAGTAAAATCTAATTAGCAGTATATTCATAGAAACTGATATTTTAATCATTGAATTCTCCAGAATCCCAATGGGAGAACCATAAGTTACCCATGAGTGAGCCATGATGGCCCTTTTGGTGATCACCACCACGACATATGCGATCCACCAGCCACAACCACCACAAAATGCAGGTTAGCCAATTTTCTGTGACCCATGAAATATTTGCAGTACCAACTCCCAAATCGTGATTACCATCTAGTGGAATAGCCAAAAAGTCAAGTCACAGACCATCCAGGACCAACAAACTTAAGGCCGGCACGTCATGAGTTGTGACCAAACATACACAAATTAGTCCAAGGCATCTTCTATAGACCATGCCATGACTAACGCCATCTTCCTAACCTAATAGGCATCTAGAAATTATTCAACAACCCAACTGTATCATTATTCAAGCAGACAACTAGATTATATCCTAACCTAGAGGCTATGGAGCACGTCGATGGAAGAAAAACGACGTAAAATTTGTATCAAAAAAGATAGTTTATAACTTTAAAAACCATAATTTGATTACGGACACATACACCACAACAGTATACACACACACACACGTATCGTCAAGAAGACAATGTATGAAATCAATGGACAGCGTGATTTACTGATGTACACGCTAACACAACAAGATGACGATCACCAAGATATTTCATATATGAAGCAAAATGAATTTAAGAGATATGGTTGAAATCGAAGTTGAAAGAATTTTATGAAAAGCTAAGGCATATATTGGCTAAATCTAAAAAAAAAACACATTAACTCGACAGATGGAAGCGTGAGTACGATATAAACAGAAAAACATGATCTGTGGGAAAAATTACATGCAACTCAATAACAGATAAAAAAATATGAGGACAAATAGAAAAATGAAAAATATTGACAATGATCCAATAACATGATCTAGACTTATAACTACTATTACATAATTTCCGAACAAATTAAGCAATTCGATTTCTCTCTAAAAGGTGGAAAAGAAGAAGGAATAGAAGGATAAACTCGATAGAGAAGAGATTAGCGTGCATCACTTATGGGAAATGGTCCATCTTTTATGAAAACAATATGTATTTGGGCACCCATTCACCCAGCGAGAACACCACCGTGGGTCCGAGTGTGTCACCGTGGGTCCGAGTGTGTCACCGTGGGTCCGAGTGTGTCACCGTGGGGTCTTGTTTAGAAAATATTTACTTTAGTCCCGCCTTTATTATCTTTGATTTTTTAGAAAAACATGACCGAGGCGTCAATTATTTACGTCTAGAGACCACTGAATCTGAAGACCATCGGTTTTACGATTTAAAACCGGATTTTAAAAAAAATCAAAAACACGCGGTTTTCTGATGTCTAATTGTGAAAACAGTGTTTTTAACGAAAAATGCGGTTTTCGAATTAGAAAACCGCCCATTTTCGTTATTAATCTGTTTTTCCTTTTTGAAATGAGGTTTATATCTTTTTTATTTTTTTTATTTCAACTTTTATATAATATATATATATATACATATATATGCATATGTATATATATATATATATATACTTAATATATAATTGATTTTATAAATATGTATGTATTTATTAATTATATATACATATACATATACATACATGTGTGTGTGTGTATATATATATATATCCATGTATAATATATATATATATACCTATATAACATATATATATATATATACATATATAGATATATATATATATATGTGTGTGTGTGTGTGTGTGTTTATATATATATAAACATATACACACATATATACACAATATAAATATTAATATGTATATATATCAAAGTATAATATATATATATTGTGTGTATATATGCCTATATAGCATATATATATATATATATATATCTCTCTCTATATATGTATCTATATCTATATCTATATTTCTATATTTCTATATATATAGGTTTGTATAAACATTTATATAAACATATAAATTGAACAATATATGTATATATAAATGACTATAAGAAAAGACTAAACTAGAAATATCTAAATTTATTTTTAAGTTTGTCATAATGTGCATATAGCAACCTCAATATAAACGAAAAGATTCTATTATTTATGTGCTTTCTAAATTTTAGAAACAGACAAAACCTGAATTTTTCTAAAATAGAATTTTTTCATCATTAATTTTAGCGACGGAAATGGGATCTCGGATTCCTTCGCTAAATTAATGACTAAATAGAATAGAAATGTAAGATTCGTTTCTAAATTAGAAAAAGATTTTAAAATGTCATTTTCCATTTTTATTTTTTGTAATTGGAACATGTTCCATTTGTTACAGTTTTTGTATGCTGTGTTCAATACACAATATACAATATACAATATACAAGATATAATATACAAAATATAAATACATATAAAAACCATATAATCTGTAATCCAGTAAGTACTTGCACATATTATTCATCCAATAAGATTTACATAATATATACACTACATCGTAACACGTCAAATAACAAATATAAAAGTCCATCAATTATAGTACACATTCATAACTTCAAACAAAATTAAAACAAAAACCAAAATTTCATAACAAAAACTTACATTGCAAAAAAGTAATAACACAAGATCATAAATAACTATGAGTCCTTGTCGAGATTAGTATTATTCTTTGAAGATATGGATGGATCTTTTTCAAAATGATGAAATAGAGATTAAGTCCATGCCAACCTGCACATTTTTTTCTCGTTTTTTTAAAATCTTATGTTTCATTTCTTCCTTTATTTTCATTTTTTATCCTCTCTTTTAATCCATTTCATTCTCTCTTATCATTCTTTCTTCCTCTCTTTTTTTCATCTCTTTAATTTTCTTTTGTATCTTTTTTCATTCGAATGTCTCGATCCTTCATCTACTTTATCTGATTGATGATTGTGTGACATCATCTAGGATAAGGCCTTGAACTTTTGACTATTCTAGCATTCCCATCATTTCATCCAAATATTATGGGGGACGCTATTAGGCTTTGCATCCTTGCCATTTTTTTTTCTTCATTAGGCAAGCTTGTAATTGTATCTAACACTAGCTACATATTTTCATGTATTCTACACTGTGATAATCAAAGCATTATTCCATTTATATTTTTTCTACAAAAACTAAATAAAACAAGAATACAATGTAATACATTTATTTTAATAGTATTCCATATTAAACCAAATTTAAAAAAAAAAGTAAATCTATCAAAATTTCAGTTCAAATTCTTCCCAATAAAATTCTTTCACAATTTTGGGGCATTTTAGAACACTTTTATATCATTTGCAACTAGTTTATCCTTAATTATCTTCTCAATTGTACGAGAAGAAGAAGGAATAAACATGTAGGTAGTTTAACATTAGCATGTACATATACATATAAACAAAATAAACTTATTTTTCTATTACTAAGTTAATATTTTATTCATTTTTATTTATTATCCAAAACTTTATAATCCAAATATTATTTTAATTATAAATGATAATGTTCAATAAGTATCAAAATCATAGTTTGTTATTAATTAAAATTATCATATTTTGACCTTAATCATTTACTTATAATTTTATTCATAGTTATTAATTAAATTTTTTACCAATGAAAATAACAAAAATTGATAATGCATACATGTAGTAAATTTCAAAAAGCAAAGCATTATTTATTGTCAATTATGGGCCGAATAAAGATTTTCTCATAACTTGGCATGTAAATTTTGGATTATGAATATCTAACAATTATTGATCCTGAAGTACCAACGCATGAGCCTTTTATGATAGGTTGGATAGAGCTAATAATACATTTTAGTACAAAATTAGATGAAGATTAAATATCAATTACACTCAAACCATGTGTCTCATGATGAGATGTTGCCAACGTATCCTCTATACGTGTAGGAGAATGCAGAGAGATATTTGTAATGTTGGTGTCAATGAATAAATATTGATTTCCTCCTCCATGAATTATTAGTTGACCTCCTTTATCCCTCTCCATACATTAAAATCCTCGGTCATTTGAATAGTTATCTCTCATACATTAATCAAGTTATATTAACTTAAAAAATATAAAGACGATAAAAACATGTCATAAGAATATCATAATAACAAAATACAATGATAAACATATTGACATTCACAAAAAAAAAACCATTTAATAGCCAAATTGTAATAGTTACAAAATAAGCAAGACAACATAATATTGAAGTCAATAAATGTCTAGTCATCATCAGAAATTTATAGCAAATCATCTCTATTTACATATTCATCATCATCTAATTGTGTAATTAATTCATTTGTATTATCTTTTTCAACTTGGTCATTATCAATTTCTAAATAGTTTCAACCTTCACCAAGTAATATTTGAAGCCCATCATTTCCCCAAAGAATGATTGAATGAAGTTTCATATTTTTTTCTTGAAATGTGGGTACATGTGATGGAGTGACAATAACATAATTTTCAACAACTTCAATAACTGATCTAGGTTTTAAATTATATATTGCCCACTAGCCATAAGGATTTCTTCTTGTGGATGGATAAGTAATATAACACGCTTGTTCAGCTTGTATTGCAAGAATAAATGATTCATACTTATGATAATTTTTTTATGGTTTATATCCACAAAGTTGTATTGATGATGAATTATACTTCCGGGTATTGGAATAGGATCAAACTTTTCAAACATAAATATAGTTGTTCTCTTAATTGATAAATAGGTATACTCCACATGTAGAATTTCAGTTAATCAACCATAAAAATCAATATTATATATAAAAGAGTTAGACCCCTTGATGCATACACTTCTATTCATTGTAACTTTATTCGAATCATGTTTCAAATTATAAAATTTATATCCATTTACATAAAATATGGAATGTGTCTGTAAACTTTGTAATAGTCATTTTTCAATATCCTTTATTTGTCTATTATATATTTACATATATTGTGAAGCAATATATGTAATAGACATCAATGATAAGTTATATACAAAAAAATTCAAATCGAATTATGAAATTTTTATCAAGTTTTGTATTAATTAAAGCATTATCAATATGTAGTTCTTTTTGTCAAAAATTCTTAGCACAACTTATTCAAAAACAACATTGAAGGTATTTTGAATAATTAAAAAGGTATATCACAAACCATGACAAATAAATAATAATAATAAAACATGACAAATAAATGAGAATTTAAATTGATTATAAATCTGACTCGATATAATGTGTAATTTTTTCACAGTTTAACAAGATATATGTGCGCGCAATATGATACTCATTGTCATCAAAAAAATATCTTGATTTTGTTCTACCATATGATCGACCAACAAGTGTAAAAATAGAAAGTATACAATGTTATTCTAATTCATCCCTTATACCATAATCATTATTTGGTGATATTTTATTATACCAATATAAAATTATGGCTGAAAGTAGCACTCACAAGATATCAAAATCTGTTTAACCAATTAGGCATTGCTTAGTAATCCTTCCACTTTGGCATTATTTCAAATATTATTTTTAAATTTTCAAAGATATCTGTAAAACATCTTCATTAAAAAAATATATATTCATAAAAAACATATAAATTTATAGATTAACAAATAAAAAATTATATAACCTTTCAAATGGATTTATCCATCTATATTCCATAGGGCTTGGTATCATGAATAAATGAGGTAAGTGGATCGGAAGATATTCTATGGAGTTGAAGAAGCTATGAGGAATAATATGCTCAAGTCTGCATAAATTATGGGGATATCATTTTGTAATTTTTCCATGTCTATCGTTGGTATGATATTATAAGTAAGATTCTTTAAAAAATATTTATTTTAGTCAATGATTCCTAAATATTTTCTAGACATAATTCATGGAATAATATATGTATTAGCCTTTGCATGAATATATGGAAGTCATGATTTTTTATCCCAAATAACATATGCTTCTTCATATCAACACATATTATCATGTTAAATACATATCTCAGACAAACGGAGCTCTATCAGTCATTTGCATAAAGCTTTATTTGCATCATTATTAAGACTATAAAAAGTCTTAGAAAATTTATTCATTGATTCATCCTAATATAACTCTTTCAAATACTATCTTGATTTGGAATTAACTTTTATATATCTTTCCACATTTATGATATTATTAAAAATATTATCAAAAACAGTTATTCTCAATGTGCCATACATCTATGTTGTGTCTAATTATTGGTTTTCTAATAAGACAAATTCCAAAAAATACTTTATTTCTTTCAACTATAATAATAATTCTTTGAAATTAGTACATAATGTAATCTATATCAACATCTATAATATTTTTGAACCCATATCTTTCAGTTATTTCTAATATTTATATACATGATCTCGAAGGTGATACACCTTTTACAACTATATGGCTTTTCCTAAATACTTCAATATTAATCTGAAATGGATATTCCATATGTAAGAATTTATGGTGATTATCAAATCAAAAAGTATTTTCTCATTTTCTCATAGAAAATGTATAAAAGTCCTCCATTCAAAAAGGACAAGATAATTTCCCTATAGTACTTCTTCCTGATAATATTGAATATGTAGGAAAATCACTTATAGTCCACATAAGTGTTGCTAGTATTTCAAAGTTCTTTCTAGATATATCATATATTTTCACACTATCCTCCCACAAAATTTTGATCTCCATAATTAGGGGATGCAAAAAAATATCCAATTTTTCTTTTAGGTTTCTGGGGCCTGGCACGATAATACACAAAAATATTTACTCATCTTTCATGCACATCCATGGCGATAGATTATAAGGTGTAAATAGTAAAACCCAAGAAATATATTATTTTTATGTTTGCTTAAATGGCTAAAATTTATCTGTGCATAACCTTAATCTAATATTTTGACTTTCATCTGCAAAAGATTGATGACAATCATCAAAATACTTATAAGAAACAGAAATTGCACAATGTCATATCATGTCATCTTTAATAAAATACTCTTTGTGCCAACTCATATCATTAGTAGTAGCTTCAGATATAAATAATCTTTACAAACAATGAGTCAATGAGAAATAATACATCTATTTATGAAAAATATTTATTTTCTACCTTTTATATGTAGTATTTCTTTTATACCGAGGATAGTTACAAAAATTATAAACAATTACTTCACTATCTATTTCCAATATATTATTCAGTCATTAATACAGCAATGTTTTTTGTCTACAGGCAACCCCAAATCTCATTTTAACTTATTTGTATTGTAAAAGCTATCTATCATGACATTATTATTTATTAACAATTTAGATAACAACTCATGTATTTCATCAAAATATCTTTCTGAAAAATAATATTTTTCCATTAAATTCAATAGTCTCGCCACTAAATATAACTTTTAGCAGCCATATAGATTACTTGACCAAACTTCTTCTAATATTGCTTTCAGTATTTTATAAAATTATTTTACTGATGATATTATGATATCTTCAGTGCCATCCATATTGAATGAAGGACTAATAACATTATTCAATATTGCTTCACATGCATCATTAGGATTAACATATTTCATAGCAACATTTGAATCAACACTTCTATGTACGTAATGCTTTGTTGTTTGTGGCACAACTATTTTTCTATGTTTATAATAAGCATAATAGCCTCTAACAAATCAATGTTTTACAATATAAAATTATACTATGTCCACATCTTGGAAATAGTGATTTTGATATTTATGATCATTACATGGACATCTTATTTTCATTTCATCCATAAATTCAAGCTATTTTCAGCATATCGAATAAACTCCTCAATCCCCTCTACAAACTCATTAGTCAAAAACCAATATTTCAGACTTATATTTGTCTATTGATAATCAAGTTATATAATTTTTTCCATTTATTGTAACACTCAACACAAATATATTTTGAATTATAATAATGTAGATAGTGATTTATATAAAGTTGCAATAACATATTTAGGATATTACATAAATCTCATAAAAAAGTTGTAGTCACGTCATTATTAGGTAAGATTGTATTAAAATGAGATATGAGGGCTGCTTTAATCTCTTAGATATTTATCAAAAGCCTTGAGTTATATTTTTCTCATAGACATAACACTATATATTTGATATTTATCTATATAGGATACATTTGTATAAATTAAGCAAAAATGAAAATTTTACAATGTAATAATTCATGTTTTCAAAATTAAAATTATGTACTAACTATTTTGACAAAAGTATATTATGTGATAGAAATCCTAAAAAAATTTGCAATGTCAATGCATATTAATATTTCAATGAAAAAATGACAAAAATTCAACTAGCGATGGATAACATTTAATACATTAATAAGGATATTAAATAATCTATATAAAGCATGTAGTACAAATAGTAATCTACTAGTTGTAAAATATAATATGCATTTTTTAATATAAAATAATGAAAGGTATTATTTATTGATTTGCACCTTCAGTGAAGTGTATATCAAGCAACTATATAAAATTTCAAATGACGTTCTATTTTTTTTAAGTTGTTCATTTGTTGTTACGTTTCAACCTTCAAAATACATACCTTAAAAATTTTGTTAAAATATTAATATTAATTTGTTAAAATATTAATAATTGTTCATTATAAAAGTTGCATATCTGCAAATATTTTGATATATATATATATATATATATATATAATTTTTAGTGTTTAAGTTGCATACCTTCAATTTTAACATGCAAATTTCACGCCTTCAAACATTTCAAACTAACAATCTCAAAATTTAAAGTTGTTCATTATAATTATGTTTAAACCTTCTAAATTTTTATATTTATAAATTCAATTAAGTTGCTCATTAGTTAACATAAAAAGTTAACAAATCCTAGTAGGAATACTACGTTCACATTAATTAGCATGATAAAAACTATATATAAACAACAAAAACACACAAAAATTGCATACATAAATTAGGTAACCTAAAAATTAAACAAATCCTAGTATGTGCAGAAAAATATAAAATGTAAATTTTATCAATTAACATGATAAAAAATTAAGAAAATAAGAAGAGAGAATCATTGAGGATGTTAAACATGAAAAAAACTATAGGCAACAACAAAACACACAAAAATTACAATTTTCAAATATTGTATCTATGGGGAAATTTAGAAATACTAAATTGGATACATTAATGATAGATGAGTAGCACAACGAATACTAAAATGGAGGAAAGCAACCTCGAGCACAAATTTGACAAACTCAGAATTGAAATAAAAAATGCCCAAACCCTAACTTTTTTTCAAAGTTTCAAAGTATTCTTTGAAAAATTAATTATCATTATTTAGTGATGGAATTAGTTTCCATTTTCTAAATTACTGATGAAAAAAAATTCATTTGTTGAAATATTTAAAGCCCAATAGTGACGGATTCTTAATATGTTTCAAATTTAATGATGTTATTCATTTATGTCACTAAATCTAAAAACTAATAATGATTCCATTTCTAAATGAATAAGAATGAAATTAATTTTCATCACATTATTAATATAACTTTATAATATCTAAAAAACTAGAAACATAATTTTCCATTGCAAAATATTAAGCAATCTTATCAGCCCACAACCATACATCACAATTAGCGATGGAAGGATAAAATATTTCAATTTTAATCTCTATTTTCATTTCTAATTTATTTCCATAAATTTGGAATTAATCCGTGCCTTTTATTTCTTTTAGTATGTATATAAACACACATACATATATAGGCGTGTAATTGTATAAATAAATAAATATAAATATAAATATAAATATATGCATATATATATATATATATATGTATATATTTATACATGTATATATGTATATATGAATATATGCAAATATGTATATATGTGTATATAAACATATATATCTATGTATATATTTATTGATACACACACACACACACAAATATATATATACACAAATACATATATAAATATATACATGTTTATATAAATAAATAAATATACCTATATATATATATATATTCTATATAGATTTACACACACACACACACACACACATATATATAAATGTGTGTGTGTGCGCGCGCGTGTGTGTAAGTAGATTTTTTTAATTTTCAAAAATTGAAAAGCAGCTTAATAATGAAAACAATTAATTTTCTAGTTCGAAACTACTATTTTTGTTATTCTTTAAAAACATAGTTTCCAAAATTGGAAAACCACATGTTTTTTTAAAATTAGTTTTAAATCCAAAAACCATTAGTTTTCTGATTTAGGGATACAAAAACATAAATATTTTATGTTTTGGTTATATATAAAAAAATAAAAGTGGGTCTGAAACATAAAGATATTAGGTTTGTGACCTCGAAAAATAAATTTTCCTATTTTTGCATAACTATAGTAAACATCATTTTTTTTTGTGGTTTTTAAGATGATAGGTTTGAAATATTATCATTATTATGTTTTTATGATCTTAAGTGTCATGTTAGATCTCATGCACCTCAAATATTCTTATGAGGACATAAGTATTCCCCACCTCCAAATAATTATGTGTGCCAATGGTGTTGCATCTATTTGAATTGGATAGATTTGTTTTGTTCAATTTTTTATTTTTGTTTGATTTATTTTAATTTTAAAATAGTAATATACAATTTTTATTTGAATCCTACATATTTTTTTTTCAATTATTATTATTATATTTATTTATTTTTCAGGTAGTGAACTTTTTTTTTTTAATCCCACCAAGAATATAGCATAATTTCTCATGTTCAATTTTGAAAAAAAAAATAAATTTAAAATAAGAAAATATTGAAACCCTCTATTTTAATCCTACATGTGATTGCATATTGTATATGGGTATATGGCTTACAAAGCTACACATATGGAATATGTTCCTGTTGCATACAGTTGAAACAAAAAATTCTAATTCTAAATCCGTTTCTAAATAAAAACAGATCATGCATTTCTTTGATAATCCATCATTAATTTAGAAACGAATAATATGTTTCTATTTTTTCCATCGCAAAATTAGTGACAGACTGTAAGATCCCTTTGCCATTCATGACTTTTAGTGACATTTTTTTTATTGCAATTTATAGACATGTCATTGCGTTATCTATTTCTAAAAATTTAGAGAGGAGGATTTTAAAAATAAATTCTTTTTGTTTCTAATTACATTGCTATTAGACCATAGCCAATAGATTTTAAAATAGAATAGGACATTTCTAATTCTATCTTTTCTTGTTGTGTGTGTGTGTGTGTGTATCAAAATCTATAAATATATATATATATATATATATATACCTATATAAAGGTATATATATATATAAACTAATAAATATAAATATTTATAAATAAACATATTTATATGTATGTGTGTGTGTGTTGGGATAATACATTTGGACCATGATTTATTCGAAACCACAAAGTAATTAAGAATGATGGTTGATTGATTAAACAATGGAAACAAATAAAATTAACAATCCAAAATAAAAAAAACATCAATATAAAAATTTTGAAAAATAAAATTCAATGAAAATAAAGTTCAAGTAACAATAATGCCAAATAGAACAATATATGCAAAAAACATCTTCACATGTACAAGAAGTCCATAAATCATATTACGCCCAAAAATTATGTTTTGGACTTAAATAGATTTTCTAGGATATAAAACTAAAAATCAAAAATTCAATACAAATACATAAACCTAGGATTTGGGCGGGGGGGGGGGGGGGGGGGGGGGGGGGGGTTGCAGGGTGTGAATGTTTTTGATCTCTTTGCGGAGGGTCGGTTCATCAGATTTATGGCATGAAATCGACAACATGGAAATATCACTATTTCTAGACATATAAGGATATTCTGTCCGTAGCTTTCAAATCTTCAAAATTATCTAAGCTCAAATCCTTACTGCATATAATTTTGGACACAAATAAAAAAACCTATAGTACCCACACTACACACACTAAATTATATATAAGTTGTGATTTTATATATATATATAATATGCTAAGATAATGTATAGAAAATAAATCATACATCAATTCATATATGGAACACATTGTAATTTAAACACAATAACATTAATAAATTATAATATTCAAACCAGTGTGAGGAGGAGGAGAGAGAGAAATTGTCGTGTCAGCATCTAAAACTCAAAACTAGAAAAAATGGCGAAAAACTCACACTATTTTTCTTTCACACAGCAAAAAACATGCATAGTTTTCTTATTTACACAGTAGAAAATGCACATGTTTTTTTAAAGACTGTATGGGGGCACTCCCCCATCCAAAGGGCACCACAGATGATCACTTTGCAAAAATGGAAAATTTTCCATTTTCTCAAAGTTTTTAAATTTTTTTTAAAACAAAAATGAAATTTTATCCCATATACTTGGTCTACTGTGTCACATGCCCTGAAACAAAATAAAATAAACAAAACCGGTCTACCCAACTTGGGCATACCCAATAAATATTTCCCTCTATTATAGGTGGAGAGACATATAGTAGCACGTAACTTAAAGAAATTAAACTTTATAGATGACACATCTTGTATAGAAGGTCGAATTAATGTGTATGCCCAAAGGTGGAGAGACAACTAAGTATTCATTTAATACATCTTGTATCTAATTATATCATACATTAATGTGTTTTGACCTAGTATAGAAGGTCGAATTCTTAGAGAGAAGTATATCACTCATGACTGTCTTACCGTATAATATATATATTATATCACACATCCATGTCTACAAGGAACCTTTTCATCCATAAAGTTTCTTTGCAAGCTTCAATAGCTGCAATGAACTCAACCTTAGTGCTAGATATTGTTATGTACTTTTGCAGCTTGGATTAAAAGGATACAACTCCCTCTTCAAAGGTTATAAAATAACTTGATGTAGATCTACCTAATTCTAAATCACCATCCATATCAGAATCAGTATATCCAAGAAGAACTAGTTTTAATTCACTCAAGCACAAAAATAGTTGAGAATTCCTCCCAAAGTACCTCAAGATAGATTTCACTACAGCATAGTGATATCTTCCTAGGTCAAGAGAAAATAACCAACAGCACAGATAAAATGTGCTATATCAAATTTAGTGCAAACTATAGCATACATAAGACTATTAACAACTGAGGCATATGGGACATGACTTATGTCTAATTCCCTTATCAGTCTTGGGACTATACTTTGTATACAACTTAAAATATTTAGTTAAGAGAGTTGAGACTAGCTAATCCTTATTCATGAGAAATCTCTCTAGAACTTTACCGGTGTATCATTCTTGAGATAACCAAATATATCTAGAAGGTCTATCTCGGATGACACTCATTTCTAAAATATGCTTGATTGGACCCAGTTCTTTCATATAAAATATTTTTCCTAGCTCTCCCTAAAGCCTATTAATTAATGCTCTATTACGACCAATAATCAACATGTCATAAACATACATAAAAAGTATAAGTCTATCATCTCTCATTTGATAACTAATAAAATATAGTGATCATGAGATTTGTGCTAAAAGTCAATTAATGCTCTATTAACAACTAAGGCATAGGAGATTGTTTAAGACTGTATAGGCTCTTATTGAGTTTGCAAATGAGACATTCATTCCCTTTTATTATGAATATCTCAGGCTAATCCATGTAGCAAGTCTTGTGAAGGCCACCATGAAGAAATATAGTCTTCATATCAAGTTGATCAATTTCTAAGTTAAAGCTAGTAACCAAACTCAAAACTACTCGAATATAATACATCTTCACAACTAGAAAAAAATATTTCATCAAAATTGATTGATTTCGTTTGATTAAACTCTTTGACTAGTAATGGAGACTTATATCTCAGTTGAAAGTCATCAACACCATGTTTTAGTCTAAAAAGTCATTTACTTTTCAAAGCTTACTTCCATTTTGGTAGGATACCAGATCATAAGTTTGGTTGATGCGAAAAGACTTTATCTCTTCTTGCATTGCCCAAAGTAATTCCTCTTTATTCTCAAAAGAGATGACCTCTTGAATGATCTTGGGCTCCCCTATAACCATGAGTAAATTTTAATCACAAAATCTACAGGATATCTAGTGAGGCTTAGATGATCTTCTTAATTCAGACTAAGATGTATCATGATGAACAACTAAGTCTTGTCTAGTTCCAGCTTGAATATGGTCTCTCACCTGCTCAATAGATATAACTTATGGCTCAAAGATATAATTAATATAATGTAGCTTGGAAATATCAATAGTATCCTGAGGCTTTAAAATATAAAGTGGCAATTCAATTATTCCCCCTTAATCAAACTGATCAATAGAAGGAACCAATAGCAAATTTGTGCAAAAAAGAATCTTATGGTATCATTCTCATCTCTACTCAGATGACTGTCAACCATAAAATAGTCCTTTAGAAAAGTCACATATCTACTTCGAATAAACTTCTTAGCAATTAGGTCCTACAATCTACACACAAACTTCTCATGTCCATAGTCAATGTAGATACATGGATGTGTAGTATCATTGAGTTTAAATTATTCATTTTTAGAATATGATTGAAGGCTTTTGCAATTAAATACTTGTAAGAAATCATATAATATATCTTTTTGATCCAGATTTTATTAGGAAATATTCATCCAAGGTGGCAACAAGGTACATGTTGATTACATCAATAATCATACGCATAGTTACTTCACAAAATTCCTTGGAAAGATGTCATGAGAAAGCATGCATCGAACTCTCTCCTCTATAGTCTAGCTCATCCTCTCAGTGATGTTATTAATTATGATATCTTAGTTGATATCTTTTTATTTCTAAAATCATGGGATATACAATAGTTATCAAACTGGCCTTGATATTCACACTTATTAATAAAATGTATAGAGATCAATTTCCTACTAATTTTTCTCTCAATTCTAATAGAAAAATCTTGAAAGATAGAAAAAACCTTATCATTCATTTTTAATGTATATGTCTGTACCTTTCTAGAGTGATCATCAATAAATATAACAAAATAAAGGGTCCCACCAAATATTCTACTCTACATATAGTAGATATCGATATGAAGTAGATCAATAATATTTGATCTCTTTGAAGGTGGACAAGAATGAAAAGGTGATCTATGATTTCTTTTTCTAGCCATGCAGTCCATGTACTGATCAAGAGAAGATTTTTGATCAAATGGCAAGATATTTCTTCTAGCTAGAAGTTGAAGGCCCTTCTCAAACACATGACTAAGTCTCATTGTCAAATATCAATATTGCTTTAATGATAAATAACATTTGTACCACCTCTAGCAACTCTTGCCTGAGTGGCATACAAAGCACTCTTAATCTTATCTTTCATAATGACTAATGCACCCTTGACTAACTTCTACTGGCAATCACCAAAATTACTTATATATCTCATTTTATCCAGCATGCCAATAGTCATAAGGTATGTACTTGACGTTTCTCATCATCAACTGATGTCCTATAAGCATCTACAAACAAATGTCTCTCATGCCTAAAATATGTGATGTCCCACTATTATTTTTTTTACTATTCCATAATCACCAAGTGTGTATGCAGAAATGAAGTGTTATTAAATGATGCTCTCGAATCAATAAGCTAATCACCATCATGAGATACAATATTTACGAAATTATCATTACTAACCAACAAGTCACATTGGCTTCTCCCTCGAGATACATTATTAGCCAATCACCTTTTGAGGTGACACTGGCCTCTCCCTCAAGTCTCTATCCTCTCATGCATTACTATTGTAGTCTTTTCCAAGAATAATAATCATTTTTCATGTGTCCCAACTTATTACAGTAATGATGTTTGATTGCTTCTCTACTTTGAGACATGCCTTTGTAAGAACAAGTTCTTCTATTAGGATGTGGGTGCTTAGCAGTGCTCCTATAATGTCTTTCAAAAATGAGAATACCATGAGAAGCTCCCCCTTCTCGTGTCTCCTTACTTCAGATAATAAATTTTCTAAGAAAATGTGCATTGACACAACCCCATCATGTGGTGATATGCTTAGAGAAACCACAAAGTTATACCAGCTATTCATAATTGAGATTAGTATTAGACAAGCTAATAGCTAATATTCCAGGATCATATTCATGGATGAAGGCTAATTCACCTGCCCATGAAGGATGTTGATGTGCACTGACATTATATTATCATCCTTGAACTTCAAATTAACTTGATATCTAATGATCAATATTTTATTTCTAAACATATTCATTTCAAATATAGACTCTAGCTTCTTTCATAGTGTGTCTACCTTCATTTCATCAGCAACATATTGATACGTATCACTACTTATCTATTACCAATTTGTGGAGGAACCCCTAAAACGTAGGTCTTCGTATTCTTTTTCACTCAACTTTTTATATTTCTCTTTCTTTCTCACTGAGTAATATAACTATTTGACTATAAGATAGCCGAGCATTCTATTTTTTTCAAATCAAATAATTGATCACATTTAACTTTATTATTACAAAGTAGTCCTCCATAATAATAAAAAATAATATTGATCATAAGTAATCAACTCAAACAAAAATATCCCAACATATGTCTAAAATTATTGTATTAATTTCAGAATAATCAAATACCAATATAATGATAATGAATAAATTACCATAACAATATCAATGATGAACATCCTCATCAATAGAAGTTTGGATACCACCTTTTGGGTGGAATCAGAACCTTGCTCTGATACAAATTGTTGGGGTTGGATATTTAGACCGTGGTTTATTCGAAACTACAAAATAATAGAAATGATGATTGATTGATTAAACAACGAAAGCAAATAAAATCAATAAAGTAAACTAAAGAAAAATCTAAAAATAAAAATTTTGAAAAATACAATCAAGTGAAAATAAAGTTAAAGTAACAACAATGCCATATTAAACAATATATGCTACAAAATTATATACACGTACAAGAAGTCCATAAAGTAGACTATGCCCAAAAATTATATTATGGACCAAAATATATTTTCTATGTTATTAAACTCTAAAAATCAAAAATTCAATACAAATACATAAACCTATGATTTTGGGGTGAATGCTCTGGATCTTTTTTCATTTTATTTAAGTGATAGGGTTGACAATTCATAGGATTTACTGCTTGGAATTAACAACGTGATGTCATAACTATTTCTGGACTAAAGAGGAGACTCTATCCATAGCTTTCAAATGTTTAAAGTTGTCCAAGCTCTAATTTCCCTATGGCATATAATTGTACACATAAATAAAAATAAAAACTAATAGAAATCACACGATATATACTAAATTATAAATAAGTTGTAATAATATATATAATTTGTATACACAATGCACAAAAAATAAAACATACATTAATGTACATATTGAACATACATATTATAATTATAAACAATCACATAAACAAAATATAATATTCAAATTAGTGTGAGGAGAAGAAGATAGAAACGGTTGTGCCTTTGCTTCTGCTCAAAACTAGAACAAAAATTTGGCAAAAAATGCACACTATTTTTCTCTCCCTATAGAAAATGCACACTATTTTTCTTTTACCCAACAAAAAATGCACATAGTTTTTTTGTTCACACATTAAAAAAAATGCACATGGTTTTTTTTTAAAGATTGGATGGTGACACTCCCCCATCCAAGAGGGCACCATGCATGCCCTCTTTGTGAAAATGCGAATATTCCCATTTTCACAGTTTAAAATTTTTTTTTTTATTTTTTTAAAAAAGAACATAGGATTTCAAAAAAAAATAATATATATATATATATAATTAGAGAAAATTATGTTTTGAGACCCTAGAATAAAAACATGTATGTTTTGATACTTTTAAAAGTTTTTTTTTTATAAATTTTAAACATTAAATATTTATATTTTGGGACTCCGAATCAAAAATCCATAAATGACACTCATGCTCATACATAACTATTTTAAAAAATTATGGGTAATTTTCCAATTCGAAAACCACCTAGAGGTGTCAAATGGGTCAGGCAGCTCAGGCTTTAGGCATGGCCCGACCTAGTTCAACAGTGGATGGCTCGGCATGGTACAATCCAGAACCATGCCGAGGGTTGGGCCACCCTATGTCATGGTTCGTGCCATGTTGAACAAGCATGAACCGTGCATCATGTTGGGCCAACATGAATCATACGTCATGTTGGGCTAGGCATGACCCATTTGTCTGGCCCGGTGGCATGGTAAATTGGCCCAGGTGATCTAAAAACATAAATATTTTTTTTATTTTGGGTATGTTTTCATAGAAATTTTAAAAATATGACCAAAACATAAATATTTTCATTTTTAGACACCTAAACATAATTTATCCTTTTTATTTTAATGATCTAAATATAATATTATTTAAAAAGTGTACTTTTATTTTCAAAATTAAAAAAAATGTTCTAAAACCTACAATGATAATATTTTTATACACCAAAAATTAGAAATCTGAATTTTCCCTCAATAAAAATCACTTATGAGTTATGACTTAATTAAAGACAGTGAGATTCAAAATCACTACCTCCAAGCATAAAATTACACCAAAACTAATATGGCTACATGCATCATTTAAAAATATCTGCAAATAATATATAGAAATAGATAAACAAAGACATAAATATATAAACATAATTATATATATAAACACACACATATATTTATATATACATAAACATATATACACAAATAGACACACACATATATGTAGTGTGTGTGTGTGTGTGTTTATTTCTGTATTTATTTACTTATTTTTATATGTTTTTATATATTCATATGGTTATATATATTTATATTTATATATAATTATATGATTAGACACATCTATAGGCTTTTATATAATTGTTTTTGTTTCTCTATTTATATATATTATCCACCACCATATTCATTTGATATATATAGTTATATTGGTTTTGGTGCAATTTTAATTTTTGAAGTGTTGGATTTGAATCTTGATATTTATGTCAAAGTGAAAATCACGATATTATATTTTTTAATTTTTTTTGAAATTGTTAATATAGTTAAAATCAGATTTTTTATTTAGTGCACTAAAACATAATTATTTTTGATTGTAATGTTCTTTTTTTTTAATTTTAAAAATAAAAATTCACTTTTTTTATTGTGTTAATGCACCAAAACACAAAATTTTGATCATTTTAAACCATAATGAATGGAATTTATGTATGAAGACATTAGGCACTATCAGAAGTGGGAAAAAAACTATTATTTCTAGTTTCTAGAATTATTATTTAAATCATATCTATTTTTTTTGGTGTTGAAAAACCACTATAATCTAATCTTTTATTTTCTAGTGTTTATCCGGGTTAAGAATTAGGAATAGGTAGTTCAGGTCATGAGAAGTTTGGACTTTAATATCAGGTTAATAATTAAGAACATAATGTTGATTTTGGAATAACGAATAAAAACCATAGATGTAATAGAACCCACAACAATAATTTGAAAATAGAAAATCTAATCTTAATACAATAAAATAAATAATAAAATAAATAATAAAATAAAAGAAATACAAACTAGAAAAGAATTAGGATTGAGATATTTTTCAAAGGAAGGGAAACCTCCTTTTATAGAGGAAAAATTAGAAATCCCAAATATATTTTTAATATGGGCAAGGTGATATTTCACATATACCTTATAGTTATATTCTCCTACTTAAAAATCACATTTCTCAATTTTCTATGCTTGCTTACATACTTGCTAAGCTGCATGAACTTCTACAAAATTTAAACTTATCAGTGTTGATCGATTTAGTCAAAACATCCGTTATCTTCTCATTAGTATGAATCTTTTACATATTTACATTTCCTTCTTTAACTTTCTCTCGTACAAAATGATATTGTACTCTCATGTGTTTTTCCTTCAAGTGAAATACTGAATTTCTTGTGAAGTGTAGAGCACTCTGACTATCACAAAATAAAATAACTTTATTTTGTTGGTGTCCAAGATTTTCCAATAGTATCTACAACCAAATTGCCTCTTTACAAGCTTGTGTAGCTGCAACATATTCTACTTATGTTTTAAAAATAGACACAATAGACTATAACTTTGAAATCCAACTTACTACTACACCAACACAAAGTAAAAACATAGCCCATTGTAGACTTGTTATTATCAATATTTCAAACATAGTCTGCATCAACATAGACTCTGACAATAATGTTTGAATATCCATAACATAATATATCATTTGAGATTCCTCTAATATATCTAAAAATCCTCTTCACAGTACTTTAATACTTACTGCAAGGATTTATCATGAATCAACTAAACACTATCACTACTTGTACAATATCTAGTCTTGTACATATTATTATAAACATTAAATTTCTCACTACTGATGCATATAGTACTCGAGACATTTTCCTCCTCTCTTCTTTTGAGCTAGGATACATACTTGATGATAACTTGATTCTAGTATCTTGTTTTTGTCTCGCAAAATCATGTTAAATTAACAACGAGTGGGGTAGAAAGTGGCTTACTAGTGCATGTTGAAGCATCACAAAATCATGTTAAATTTATTTACTTGAGAAAATCAAATCTTCTTGTTGTTTTTGTCTTGGTAAATCTACATCCCTAGAATCTTGTTTGCAAGTCTTAATTCCTTAGTTTCAAATTTTCTAGCCAATTATGCCTTCAATTATTAGATTCGATATTTGTTGGGATCTTCTACAAACATATCATCTATGTATAATAATAAAATAATTAAATCAATTTCATCCTCAAACCTATTATAATAAATATAATGGTCTAAACTAAGTCTATTGTACCCAAGGCTAATGATGAAAAAATCAAATATCTTATACCAATATCTTAGTGCCTATTTCAAACCATATAAAAATTAGTTCAACTTATCAACTAAGTTCTCGTTACTTGTTTTAGTAAATCCTTCTGGCTGATACATATAAATTTTTTCTTTAATTTCTCCATGAAGAAATACAATTTTGAAGACTGACTGCTCATAATGTAAATCAAATATAACACACAAAGTTATTACTATTTTGGTTGTTGTAAGATGAACCACCAAGGAAATATCTCATTGAAATCAATGCATTCTTTTTTAGCATAATCCTTCACCATCAATCTCGCATGATACTATTCTACTCAATTATTATTATCATGTTTGATATTATAAACTCATTTGTTACCAATAGATTTTCTTCCTAGTATTAATTGTATTAGCTTCTAAATCTTGTTATTATGTAGTGCTTTACTTTCTTCTTCCATTGCTATCATCCACAGAGAAGATCAAAACTATTTGAAGTTTCATGAAATGTTGAAGGTTCTTCATCCTTTGTAAAAAAACATTAAATAATATTGCTCTCTGTAACATACTCTGAGTACCAAGTTGGTGGCCTTATATCACATCTAATTTGACTAACTTTTGAAGCCTCAGACTCGACTTAAACTTATACTTTGTGCTCTGGTTCTTCCTTTGTAGATATTAGAATATCTTTTCTCTGATTATTTTTCTACTTACACAGTATTAGTTTCTGAAGCTTTTTTCAATGTACTATTATTATTATTATCAATTATTTATTGTTGATTTTCTACAAAGATTACATCTCTACTATTAATTACCTTAAGGGTAATAGGATCCCATAGGTGATACCCCTTCACTCATTCAGCATATCCTAAGAATATATACTTTCTAGATTTTGGATCTAACTTTGTTCTTTCTTGGGTATTGTACATCACATATGCAGGACATCAAAAAAGTATAAAATAGAGTCATCTATTGGATTACCAATCTACATCTTCTTCGGTTTCTTCAAATCAATTACAATTGATGATGACTAAATTATCACATAATATGCAATGTTTGCTACTTTAATCCAAAAAGAGATAGGTAGACTTGTAGTCTTCAACATTGCTCTCATTCATTCTATAAGAGTTCTATTTAGCCATTCTACTACTCCATTTTGTTATAGCATGTATGTGATTGTAAACTATCATTTGATACCCTTCTTGCTTACAAAGAGTAGGAAACTCACTATCTATATACTCTCTTCCATTATTTATCCACAAATACTTAATCTTTTTCCTAGATTTACGTTCCACCCATACTTTGAAGTCTTTAAAAATTAGAAATACATCGGACTTCTTCATGATTAGATAAACCTAATATCTTCTTGAGTAATCATCAATGAAAGATATAAAATATATTGCTCCTTCTTGGGACATTTCTGGTGATTCCCATAAATTAGAATATATCAAATCTAGAATGCATTTACTTCTTACAATTGATCTATTAAATGTCAATTTATTCTGCTAACTTATAACACAATGCTCATAAAAAAATAAATTTACTAATTTGAGCCTCAGAAGTAGCTTTTTATTAGAGATAATCTCAAACTTTGTTTTGAAATGTAGCCTAATTTGAGATATCACATCATTATTGATTCTCTTTTGCTAATTGATGCTACACATGCACTTCCTATATTGTTTCTCTTTTAAGCATAAATAATTTTGTCATAATCTTTTCTCCCTTCATAACCACAAGCATGCCTCTCATAATCTTTATCATCTCATTCTTAATATTTGTCTTACACCCGAGACTATTTTTTTGTCTCAGAGATAATAGATATTTTTTCAAATACACCACATGTCATACCTCTTGAATGGTACAAATCATACATCAAATATTTTTATTTTGATAGTACCGATACCAATAATCTTCAAAACATGATCAGCACCCATATGCATAGAACCTCCTAAGATTGGTTCATATTTTGAAACCAATCTTTTCGATATATCATATACCACGAAGCTCCTGAGTCTAGCAATCACACATTACCAAACTACTTGCTACTTTCAACTATTATTATTATATTGCTATATAAGATGTCGACATCATCATTGATACTTGTAATATTCCCTGGATTATTTGATAATTCATCATCCCCACTCTTTTTCTTAAACTAATAATATCTTATAAAGTACTCCTTAATTTTGATATATCATTATTCTGACTCCCATTGAGGCCATGATCCGTTGATCTCCTTCGTATCACCATCAAAGTTTCTAACTGTTATACATTTGCATACCTATCCTCCTTGTTTTTAATGTCTACTTTATTCTTCTAAGATGGCAGAGGCAATATCATTGAAGATTTGACTGTCAATCAGAATATCATATCAAATTGATGACGAGTTAATTATATAATTAGGTAGATTTTAAAGTAAAATCGTAGTACATTCAACTTCTTCTATTTTATGATCCAATGTAATAAATTGAAAAAATAAAGTATTCAAAGTATATATATAATCAATTATCATAATAGATTTTATTATTCAAAGAGTGTAAAGTTTTCTCTTTAAGAAGATCTTGTTGTGAAATGACTTTGTCTCATATAATATTGTGAGAGTATGCTAATTATATAATATTGTCTCATATGAATTGAAAATACTCCATTAGCTAGTGTTAAATATAGATTAGCAATCATATTACCATCCATCTCATTCCACTTATCTTCAAGAATCTAAATGGGCTTTTTTTCAATTGCATCTAAATAATTATCTTTTCTCAAAATTATCTTAATTTTTATTTTTCATAATAAAAAATTACTCGCTTTGAATTTTTCTACTTACAAATTTTGATGTCATTTGTTTCACTTTTATAGTAAATAGTAACTAAGAATAATAATTATTATTTGTGTAACTACACCAAAAAAGTTCCCAAGTAAGTAGAGAGGTACAATACCCTCTTAAAACCACATACCTTGAGGCCCTTATTACCATTTAACAAAACTTTCTTAGACATATATTCACCACAAAAGTTATTATCCTAAACCCCACTTATGATACCACTATAATAAAAATAGAACCTACCATAATAATTTGAAAATAGATAATTCAATCTTAAGATAATAAAATAAAAAATACAATAAAAAAAATACAAGCAAAAAGAAAATTGGGATTGAGATATTTTTCAAAGGAGAAGAAACATTCTTTTTTAGAAAAAATTTGGAAATCCCAAGTGGGCAAGGTGATGTTTCACCTACCCCTTGTCATTACAATAGCAACTAAAATCCCACATGAACTAATTTTCTAGTGCTAACTAAATACACATTTAGCACAAAATATTCAAAACTAATTATATCTTTAAAAAGAATCTTGGTGAAATTTCAAGAACAATGTTAACATATATGCTTTATTTTTTGATAGCATTAGGGGCTACATATATACACCAAATTGATAATTATATATAAATTTACTATATTTGAAAAAACATGATTATACTGTTGAAACTAGTTTATGCTAAAATTCATTTATGTATGTTTTCTTGATTATCATCTTTTTGTTATTTGAATAAAAAGTTTTTTTTTAATAAGCTGAATTATTAACAACATTATTGTATTTTATTTTGACTATGGATGATTTGTTGCATAGAGATTAATTTATGCATAGAAGATCGAATAATTGGTAGTTGTCAAAAATAACTTTGTTCATAATCAAAATAGAAATGGACACACTATCAGTAAGAATATAGCACAAGATTTTAATAAGTCTATCTTTACTATGGTGAATGGTAAAATTTTAATTTTTAGTATTAGTACACTTGAATGTATTGAATGGGACAATTATAGTGTAGTTATTTTGTACTGACTTGTAAAGTAAAATATATCATAGTTTTTATAATCTCTATTATTCTTATTCTTAAGTTAATTATTATTTGTATATGTTTGTTAATAATTATTTAGATTCATAAAGGATGAAGTCGAAAAATAGATTTAAGAACTCTATAATTTGGACAACTTTATCAATCATACGATGAATATTAATTACCAATGGAATCTATGACCTGTAAAAAGGATTGAAGATATCTCATTTAGTAAGTTTATAAGTATTGATATTTTCAAACTATTTAGGTGGATTTTGATCCGATAATTGAAATAAGTTAAGTGAAAGATATCAAGGAAATAATTTGAGGTTTATTGAATTGATAGTCAGTAATTTGATTTAATCAATGAGTATGTCTAGTCTTAATATGGAAAGTTCAATTTGTGACAACTAACAATAACATAATGTATTTATAATAAGTGACAGAGGATTTGGTAATTGTCTACTTTGCATATATCCACTGCCCCTAAAATTATCTCCTCCTTCTCTCCTTGAAATCCCTCACAAAACCCAAATTCTTCTCATTTTCTTCAAGAAATGACCTTGGAAGGCATTGATTGAGTAAGGGTATGGTGGAAGCAAGTTTTTGTAACTTAAAAACTTATCGCGCTTCATTTGTTATTATTTAGGATGGTTTTTATGGGATCGCCCAAACCACCCCAATACACTAACACAAACAGAACCTTAAACTCTGCTGAAAGTTCTCCCGACTCTAAGGAGCATGCTTCGCCATTCCAAAAGCATCATGATGAAACTACAAGTCAAATCCAAAGAAGAAGACTTGTAATCTACTCTAAAGATGATTTGGATGTGATGGAATTCATAATTGATGATGGAGAGCCAAAAAATCCTGTATGATAATATTTCTACATATCCATGTGAGTTTCTTCCTAAGAAACATTGTGAAAATGCATCTTCTTCTAGTATTAAAGAAAAATATATTCTTAATGGTAACTGTAAAGGGATTTTAAGCGATTTTAATGATATTTTGAATGAAAGAAAAAATTGATATCAAGAAACTTCCTTGCCAAATGCTATTGGAGGTATGGATGAACATTCTGTGGGGGGTACCAATCGCAGTAAAGGTATGTATCCTCATTTTGTATATGTAAATAATCATAATATAGTCATGAATTCACTCTCTTCCTCTATTGATACAAATAAATCACATGCAAGTCTGTTGAATGAGGATTTCTAATAGAAGTCCTAACCGGTGTGAATTTTCCTAAGCATTTCATAGAGATTATCTATGAATACATTACTACAATCTCTTTCTCTGTGATGATCAATGGACAACTCTATGGCTTCTTCAAAGGCAATAAGGATCTTAGGCAAGAAGACTTTATTTTTCATTATCTTTTTGCTATATGTATGGAGTATCTTTCAAGGCAGCTGATAGATGCAATATCTTCAGAACGTTTCTCTTTTCACCCAGGATGTGCTCCACTGAAAATATCTCTTTTAATATATGCAGATGATTTAATCATATTCTCTAGAGAAAATTTGTCCTCAACAAGTATAATTCTAAACACATTAAGAGCCTTTACAGCCATCTCGGGTCTAAACAATAACTTCTTCAAATTGAATATTTTCTTTGGAGGGGTGAACAAAGATTTAAAGAAGAAATTATATAGAATTATAGATATAAAGAAGGCACTCTCCCATTAGTTTTTTTTGGGATTCCTCTTTCTTCAAGCCGCTTAATATCCTCTCAATTCTTAATTTTTTTAACTAAAATTACATCAGTCATTCATCAATGGGTGGATAAAATTTTCTTTATACCCGAAAGATTACAACTCTTACACATGGTGAAATAAAGAATCAAAGTATATTGATTCTCGGTTTTCCTTCTACTATATCATTAATGTGATAGAAGGAGCATGTAGAAGGTTTTTATGGCGAGGTCCAAAAATTGGTAGATATAGACTCAAAGAATATAGGGAAAAGGTTTGCTTACCTACCTTAATTCCCAAAGCATTTGAGATTGCCAGTTATCAAAAGAAGATCCTCTGTTTTGGAAATCTATAATCTCTATTAGTGATATTTTGATTAATAAAGCAGGCTCCAAGGAACATGCTGAAAAATTACTAAATATACGGGGGGGTAATGGCATGATCATCCTCAAATGCTTACAAATTCTTTATCAGAATGAATTCAAAAAAAAAAGAGAAAGCTTTGACTAAAATAATATGGATGAAGAATCACGTGCCCAAGCATACCATAAATTTAAGAATCACCAAACATCGAAGGCTTAGAACTAAAGATCGTGCATTCTCAATTCTAGAAAATATTCTACAACCTTACAGAATTCATGGAGCATATTTTATTGGATTGCTACTATTCTAGGTATATTTGGAATGATTTAAAAAACTAGGCAGAAACTAAAGGGGACATGAATTCCATTTCGACAAGCTTCAAAGAGATGAAGAATCTATACTTGGCGGAAACACCAAAGAACAACCTTCTGAAGACATATTTTACGGTAGCTTTGTATCATATCTGGAGAGAAATGAATAGAAGATTCTTTAAAGGCAAAGCCCAAAATCTAGAATATTTAGTTAGGAAGATCAAAATTGAGATTTACATTATTTTCAGCAAAAAATATAATAATCTGAAACTTCTTTAGGTTATACAGCAATTTTTAAAAATGAATTTTATTAATTATCAAAAAAAAAAAAAAGAATATGTGATGGAGTGCAATTATAATTTTCTTTAAGTATGAATTATAATTATTATGTGAAATAATTTATATTAGAAGCCTAAGATCTTATTCGGGTCGAGGTCTTTTCCTTAACCTTATCTAGAAAAGATGTCTTACTTTTTTATTTGTTTGAAATACATGTATATACACAATAAAAGTAATTAATTTGATTGTAATCTAATTAATTTGATTTGACAATTGAATCAAATTAAGTTTATATGCTTTAAATTAATTATAATTATATATTTTTATTTTAAATAAATATATTATGTTTTTATTTATTAAAAAAAAAAACCGAATGGAACGAATTAGTATATATTAATCCAATATGTTAGAAATAACATGGGACAGAGGGATAACCATTGTAAATAAAAAAATGGTTTCATTCTTTTTCAAGAGGGCCTATATTTTATGAAAAAACATGTGTTTGGGCACCCCTATGTTAGCACTAATAACATTTGCTAAATATTTACAAGGCAACTATCATTTAAACATTATTTTTTGGGATAATTACTTTAAGGGGTCCCAAAAAAAAATAATTATGTTTTGGCATTTTATTTTTTCTCATTTAAGGTTTGGGGATTCAAATCAAAAATATTTATGATTTATTCAATTTTGAGGGCCAAAAACCTAAAACCCTAATTACCACTCCATTATTAAAAAAATCAAAAAAAAAAAAAATATTATGTATAATATAATAGAGCCAATGTAATTTATCTGATATTGTTTTCAATTAGTTTTGTTTTGACTTTGTATTTGTTATTTGAATTCTATTTCATTTTGTTTGGGAGTATTTTCTTTTTTTGTTTATTTAAACATAGTAGTTAGTTTAGACAAGCTGTTATATTTGAAATCCTTAAATATTGATTAATGAAAAGCCATCAAAACGTGGCATTTATTTCATTCTCAATCACCTATGTTTCACAATCTCAATATGGTATCAGAAGAGTTTTTTTTTCTTTCTGCTATTCATCTCTAAGCCACCCTAGGCATTTCTCCAAATTCATCCCAACCTACAATTCAAACCTTGATCACCATCAATATCTCAGCTCAAGACCCACTAAAATTCACCAACATCAACTACATTTCCTGGAAGCTTCGATTTCACGTCCTCTTCATTAGATATGATCTCCTAGGATACATAGATGGTTCAAAACCTTCTCCAGCGGCCACAATTACTTCCAACACCACAACTACACCAAATCCTGCTCACCCCTTATGGGTTCGACAAGATCAATTAATCCTAAATGCTCTTGTTGGATCTCTTTCTCCCACTATCATTCCTTTCATTGCTAGAGCCCAAACATCTAAAACAACTTGGACAATTTTGGCAAACATGCATGCTAAGCCGTCACGAGGAAGCATTAAGCAGGTTTTAACTGATCTGAAAAATCTAACCAAAGGCTCTCAAACTATTATAGATTTTCTACAAATAGTGAAAGCTCATGCTGATGAGCTTGTAATTCTTAGAGCACCAATGGAGGAATATGATCTCATGGAGAAAATCTTAGATGGGCTTGGAGATGAGTATAAATAACTTGTTCACGTTGTCCAAGCTTGAGACACACCAATCACCTTTGACGAGCTTCATGAAAAACTTTTGAATCATGAAGCATCTCTACCCATAACCAATTCTGAACATGCACACTTTCCGCCTTTGGCAAATCATGCACATCGATCCAGCAATGGTTGGCATCCTTCCAACCTCTCCAACAACAGAAACAACAACATGAGCTGGCACCCATCGCCAAACTACACTAATGACACCCATGCATGCAACACTAGACCAAACTCAAATAGAAACTCAAATAGTCACAAACTTTCTTTTTCTAATTCTTCTGTTATGTCTTCTCGACCTCTTCAAAGCATCTTCTCAAATGTATGGACTTGCCCTGTTTTATCAAATCATGGTTTTAAATATTATGTCATCTTTGTAAATCACTTAACTAAATACATTTGGTTTTATCCACTAAAGCATAAATCTGAAGTTAAAGATGTTTTTATACGATTTAAAGCTATAGAGAAAAAATACTTCACACTCAAAATTTGCGCACTTTATTCAGACAATGGTGGTGAATATTTAGCTTTAGCCAACTTTCGTGCTATCAATGGCATCTCTCATCTCACTACCACCACACACCCCTGAACATAATGAATATTATTAAAGAAGGCATAGGTATATTGTTGAAACGGGCTTATCTCTTCTTACCAATGCTTCCATACCTTTAACCTTTTGGCCTCGAGCTTTTGCTACTATAACTTATTTAATTAATAGAATGCCCACCCCAACAACACTTTATCTTTTCATCTCCTTTTGCAAAAAAAATTGGGACTTGTTCAAACTATACAAAATTTCAAATTTTTGGATATTTATACTACCCACGGCTTAGCCCCTATT
Source organism: Sapria himalayana (assembly GCA_029783825.1). Classification (NCBI taxonomy): domain Eukaryota; kingdom Viridiplantae; phylum Streptophyta; class Magnoliopsida; order Malpighiales; family Rafflesiaceae; genus Sapria; species Sapria himalayana. The sequence continues at coordinate 419,909 of JAREIK010012673.1, read as the reverse complement.
CAAATTTTAAAATTGATGGCTACAAACCATGTGTCTTTTTTAATTACTCTCTCACACAAAGTGCTTATCTTTGTTCCCATCCACCTACATCTAGAACATATGTCTCTAGGCATGTTAAGTTTGGTGAGTCAATGCTTCCATATCCAAAAGCATCCACTCCATATCCTACACAACAAAATCTGAAGTCTATCTGGATTTCTCGACCTCTTCATGTACCCTTCCAAGCAGCTGCTTCTTCACCAACAATTTTGCCATCAGATGTCACCCCATCTGTCATGCAACATATTAGGCAACCACGGTGTCTGGAACCAAAACATTAAATTAGATCCTTAACCTCAGCCACAAACACACTATCTTTGCTTCCTAATTCCACCATCATTGCATCATCATCCAATCCACCTCTCCAAATACACCCACACAATGATCACTTTACTAAGCCTATTCAAAAGCCATCTTTCCACAACTTTCTCCATCAACGTAGATAGAACCCACCGTCACCCAAGCCCTCAAGGATCAAAAATGGCATTGGGCCACATCTCAAGAATATGGCTCTTGTTCAAAATGGAATGTGGGGCTTGTACCTCCTAGTCACGTTATAGTTGGTTGTAGGTTGATTTTTTGAATTAAATAATACTCTATTGGTTCTATTGACGGGTGGGTATAAAGACCACCTCATAGCCGAAGTGTTTCATCAAAGCCCCAAGTGTTGACTCTCATGATACTTATGGTCATGTGGTCAAGCCAACTTTCGTATGTCTTGTCCTCAGTCTTGCAGTTAGTTGCAAATGATCTCCATGGGCCCAAGGGGATTATGGGTCCACGTAAGTGGGGCCTAATACCCCCAACTTATCAAATAAACAAAAAAAAAACTGTTTTTAAAGACTTCTACATCAACTTAATATGCAGTGTTGCAGTCACATTGTGACCCCCCTTTTTTTTTGACTAAATTGAATTGGGAAAAATAAATTTACATATTTGAATTACATCATAAACGTCCTACCCTGCATGTCCTGACCGGCCATAACAATAGCCCCAACCCTGCATGGTACAAACAATACGATATCAAGCAGACCAAACATAGAGAATCATCTCAGGTATTGCTGGTTTTGTGACCATCACGACAGGTATGTTGCAGCAGGCACCACCACATCCAAAATATGCTGGTTTGCCAATTCTGTGAGCCATGAATCATTTGCAGTCAACTCCTAGTCATGATTACCATCTGGTGGATTAGCCAAAAAAAGGCACAACGCACAAGCCATCCAGGCCCAACAATGCAACAGCCTCTAGAGCTGTGCGTCATGAGTCATGACCAAGCACACACAAACCTCGTTCAAGACAATTCTAGACCATGCCATGCCTAATGCTATCCTCGTAACCTAGTTAACCTTTAGAAAATATTCAATAATCTATTGTATTATCACTCGTCATGCAACAACATTGACATTTGATCCTGTCGATAGAATAAGAACGTTCAATGGGTATCAAAATGGTAGTTTGACAGATTGTAAAAACATTAACTTCTTTACGTGGATAAAGATGACGATCAACAACAAGATAGATTTAATTTATCAAGCTCAATGAATTAAGAGATAATGGTTGAAATCAATGTAGAAAAAATTGTATAAAAAGCTAGGGCACATATTGGCTAAATCGAAGAATAAAATCATGAAACTCGACGACAGATTAAAAAGAGACTAGGATCAAAAGAGAAGAAGATGATCAGCAGGAAAAATTACATACAAGTCAACAACAGAAAAACAAATATAAGCATAAGTAGAAAAATGAAAAACATGGGCAAGGATCCAAAAACAGGATCGCCATGCAGATTTGAAAACCACCATTACATAATTTCAGAACAAATTAAACAATTCAATTTCACTCTAAAAGGTGGAAAAGAAGAAGCAATAGAAGGATAAACTTGATAGAGAATTGATTAGGGTTCATGACTGGTGGGAAATGGTCCATCTTTTATGAACACAATGTGTATTTGGGCACCCCGTCACCCAGCGAGAACACCACCGTGGGTCCGAGTGTGTCACCGTGGGGTCTTGTTTAGAAAATATTTACTTTGGTTTCGTCCCGCCTTTAGTATCTTTAATTTTTTGGAAAAACATGACCGAGACGTAAATTATTTACGTCTGGAGACCACTGAATCTGAAAACCATCGGTTTTACGATTTAAAACCGGATTTTAAAAAAAATCAAAAACACAGGGTTTTCTGATGTCTAATTGTGAAAACCGTGTTTTTAAAGAATAACGAAAAATGCGGTTTTCGAATTCGAAAACCGCCCATTTTCGTTATTAATCTATTTTTCCTTTTTGAAATGGGGTTTATTTCTTTTTTATTTTTTTTATTTCAACTTTTATATAATATATATTAATATATATATAAACATATATACTTATATACATATATATATGTATATATCCATGTATAATATATATATTGTATGTATATATATATATATGCACATATATATAAAGATGTGTGTGAGTGAGTGTGTGTGTGTGTACATATATATATATATATACACACACACACACACATACATAGTATAAATATTAATTTATTTATTTATTTATTTCAATATATCTATATATATAGGTATGTATAAACATTTATATAAGTATATAAATTGAACAATATATGTATATATAAATGACTATAAGAAAAGACTAAGCTAGAAATATTATTTATGTGCTTTCTAACTTTCAGAAACAGACAAAAGCTGAAATTTTCTAAAATGTGCAACATAATTTTTTCATCATTAATTTTAGCGACTAAATAGAATAGAAATGTAAGATTCGTTTCTAAATTAGAAATAGATTTTAAAATGTCATTTTCCATTTTTCTTTTTTGTTATAGGAACATGTTCCATTTGTTACAGTTTTTTGTATGCTATGTACAATACACACAATATACAATATACAAAATATAATATACAAAATACAAATACATATAAAAACTATATAACCTATAATCCAGTAAGTACTTGCACATATTATTCATCTAATAAGATTCACATAATATTCACTACATCGTAACACGTCAAATAACAAATATAAAAGTCCATCAATTATTGTACACATTCATAACTTCAAAAAAAAAATTAAAACAAAAACTTTCATTACAAAAAAGTAATAACACGAGATCATAAATAACTATGAGTCATTATCAAGATTAGTATTATTCTTTGAAGATCTAGATGGATCTTTTTCAAAATGATGAAAAAGAGTTGAAGTCTATGCCAACCTGCACATTATTTTCTCCTTTTTTAAAATCTTCTATTTCATTTCTTCCTTTATTTTCATTTTTGATCCTCTCTTTTAATCCATTTCCTTCTCTCTTATCATTCTTTCTTCCTCTCTTTTTTTCATTTATTTAATTTTCTTTTGTATCTTTTTTCATCCGAAGGTCATGATCCTTCAGCTACTTTCTCTGATTGATGATTGTGTGACATCATCTGAGATAAGATCTTGAACTTTTGACTATTCTAGTATTCTCATCATTTCATCTAAACATTATGGGGGACGCTATTAGGCTTTGCATCTTTACCATACTTTTTTCTTCACTAAGCAAGCTTGTCATTGTATCTAACACTAGCCACATATTTTCATGTATCCTATACTGAGACTACCAAAGCATTATTCCATTTATATTTTTTCTACAAAAACTAAATAAAACAAGAATGCAATGTAATACAAATATTTTAATAGTAGTTCATATTAAAACAAATTGAAAAACAAATAAATGCATCAAAATCATTGTAGTTCAAATTTTTCCCAATAAAATTCGTTCACAATTTGGGGCATTTTAAAACACTTTTATATCCTTTGCAACTAGTTTCTATTTAATTATCTTCTCGATTGAACGAGAAACAGAAGGAATAAACCTGCAGGTAATTTAATATTAGCATGTACATATACATATAAACAAAATAAACTTATTTTTCTAATACTAAGTTAATATTTTATTCATTTTTATTTCTTATCCAAAACTTTATATTCCAAATATTATTTTAATTCTAAATGATATTATTCAATAAGTATCAAAATCATAGTTTGTTATTAATTAAAATCATCATATTTTAACATTAATCATTTACTTATAATTTTATTTATAGTTATTAATTAAATTTTACCAATGAAAATAACAAAAATTGATAATGCATGCATGTAGTAAATTTCAAAAAGCGACGCACTATTTATTGTCAAATATGGGCCGAATAAAGATTCTCTTATAACTTGGCATGTAAACTATTGATTATGAATATCTAGCCATTATTGATGCTGAAGTACCAACGCATGAGCTTTTTAAGATAAGTTGGATATAGCTAATAATATCTTTTGGTGCAAAATTAGATGAAGATGAAATATCAATTGCAGTCAAACCATGTGTCTCATGATGAGATGTTGCCAACGTATCCTCTCTAAGTGTAGGAGAATGCAAAGAGATATTTGTAATGCTGGCGTCACTGAATAAATGTTGATTTCCTCCTCCATGAATTGTTGGTTGACATTCTTTATCCCTCTCCATACATTGAAATCCTCAATCATTTGAATAGTTATATCTCATAACTAAATCAAGTTATATTAACTTTAAAAAATACAAAGACAATAAAAATATGTCATAAGAATATCATAATAACAAAATATATAAACACATTGACATTCACAAAAGAAAAAAAAATCAATAAATAGCCAAATTGTAATAGTTACAAAATAAGCAAGATAATATAAAATTAAAGTCAATAAATGTATAGTCATCATTAGAAATTTCTAACAAATCATCTCTATTTACATATTCATTATCATATGATTGTATAATTTATTCTTTTGTATTATATTTTTCAACATGGTCATTATCAATGTCTAAATAGTTTTTACCTTCACCAGGTAATATTTGAAGCCCATCATTTCCTTAAAGAATGATTGGATGAAGTTTCACCAGGTACATGCGACGGAGTGAAAATAACTTAATTTTCAACAACTTCGACAATTGATCTAGGTTTTATTTTATATATTGCCCACTAATCATAAGGATTTCTTCTTGTGGTTGGATAAGTAATATAACACACTTGTTCAGCTTGCATCACAAGAATAAATGACTCGTATTTATGATATATTTTTTTATGGTCTACATCCACAAAGTTGCATTGATGATGAATTATAGTTCCGAGTATTGGAATAGGATCAAACCTTTCAAACATAAATATAGTTGTTCTCTTAATTGGTAAAGAGGTATACTCCACGTGTAGAATTTCAATTAATCGACCATAAAAATAAATATTAGATATAGTAGAGTTAGACCCTTTGATACATACACTTCTATTCATTGTAGCTCTATTTGATTCATGTTTCAAATTATAAAATTTATATTCATCTACATAATATATGGAATACAACTGTAAACTTCGTAAGTCATTTTGCAATATCCTTTATTTGTCTATTACATATAATGTGAAACAATATATGTAATAGACATCAATGATAAGTTATATACAAAAAAAATTCAAATTAAATTATGAAATCTTTATCAAGTTTTGCATTATTGAAGCATTATCAATATGTAGTTCTTCTTGCCAAAAACTCTTAGCACAACTTATTCAAAAACAACATTGAAGGTATTTTGAATAATTAAAAAGGTATATCACAAACCATGACAAATAAATAATAAAAAAAACAAAAAAAAACCATGACAAATAAATGAGAATTTAAATTGATTATAAATCTTACTCAATATAAAGTGTAACTTCTTCACAGTTCAACAAGATGTATGTGCACGCAATATGATACTCCTTGTCATCAAAAAAATATTTTGATTTTGCACTACCATACGATCAACTAATAAGTGTAAACATGGAAAGTATATAATGTTCTTCTAATTCATCCCTCATATCATAATCATTATTTGGTGATATTTTATTATACGAATATAAAATTATGGCCGAATGTATCACTCACAAAAATATCAAAATCTGTTTAACCAAGTAGGCATTGCTTAGGGATCCTTCCACTTTGGCATTATTTCAAATATTATTTTTCAATTTTCAAAGATATCTGTAAAACATCTTCATTAAAAAAATATATATTCATAAAAAACATATAAATTTATGAATTAGCAAATAAAAAATTATATAAACTCTCAAATGGATTTATCCATCTATATTGCATAGGGCCTGGTATCATGAATTAAAAAGGTAAGTGGACCAAAAGATATTCTATGGAGTTGAAGTAGCTAGGAGGAAAAATATGCTCAAGTCTGCATATAATTATGGGGATGTCATTTTATAATTTTTCCATGTCTTCCTTTGTTATGATATTATAAGTAAAATTCTTACAAAAAATACTTATTTTAGTCAATGATTCCTAAATAACTTATGCTTCTTCATATCAAAACATATTATCATGTTAAATACATATTTGTCAAACAAGTGGAGCTCTATCAGTTATTTGCATAAAGCTTTATTTGCATCATTGTCAAGACTATAAAAAGTCTTAGAAAATTTATTCATTGATTCATTCTTATATAACTCTTTCAAATCCTATATTGATTTAGAATTATATTTTATTTATCTTTCCACATTCATGATATTATTAAAAATATTATCAAACAAGTTATTCTCAATGTGCAATACATCTATGTTGTGTCTAATTATTGTTTTTCTAATAAGACAAATTCTAAAAGATACTTTATTTCTTTCAACTATAATGATAATTCTTTGAAATTAATACATTAATGTAATCTACATCAACATCTATACTATTTTTGAACACATATCTTTCAATTATTTCTAATATTTGTGTACATGACCTCGAAGGTGATATACCTTTTACAACTATATGGCCTTTTCTAAATACTTCAATATTCATCATAAATAGATATTCCATATGTAAGAATTTATGGTTATTATCAAACCAATAAGTATTTTCTCCTTTACTCATAGAAAATGTATACGAGTCCTCCATTCAACAAAGACAATCTAATTTCCTTATAGTACTTATTCATGATAATATTGAATATGTAGGAAAATCACTTATAGTCCACATAAGTGCTGCCATTATTTCAAAGTTCTTTCTAGATATATCATATATTTTCACACTATCCTCCCACAAAATTTTGAGCTCCATAATTAGGGGATGTAGAAAAACATCCAACTTTTCTTTTAGGTTTCTCGGACTGGGCACGATAATACACAAAAACATGTAATCATCTTTCATGCACATCCATGGTGATAAATTATAAGGCATAAACACTAAAAACCATGAAAAGTATTATTTCTATGTTTGCTTAAATGGCTAAAATTTATCTGTGAATAGCCTTAATCTAATATTTTGACTTTCATCTGCAAAAGATTGATGACAATCATCAAAATACTTCTAAGAAAAAGAAATTGTGCAATGTCATATCATGTCATCTTCAATAAAATACTCTCTATGCCAACTCATATCATTAGTAATAGCTTCAAATATAAATAATCTTTACAAACAAATAGTCAATGATAAATAATACATCTACTTATAAAAAATATTTATTTTCTACCTTTTATATATAATATTTCTTTTATACCGAGGATAGTTACAAAAATTATAAGCAATTGCTTCAATATCTATTTCCAGTATATCATTCAGTCAATAATGCAATAATGTTTTTTGTCTACAGGCAACCCCTATTCTCATTTTAACTAATTTGTATTGTAAAAGTTATCTATTATGACATTATTATTTATTAATAAAATATATAGCAACTCACATATTTCATCAAAACATCTTTCTGAAAAATAATATTATTTCTTTAAATTCAATAGTCTTGCCACTATATATAACTTTTAGCGGCCATATAGATTACATGACCTAACTTCTTCTAATGATGCTTTCAGTATTTCATAAAATTATTTTGCTGATGATATTAGGATATCTTCAGTGCCATCCATATTGAATGAATGACTAATAACATTATTCAATATTGATTCTCATGCATCATTAGGATTAACATATTTCATAGCAATATTTGAATCAACACTTCTATGTACGTAATACTTTATTATTTATGGCACAACTATTTCTCTATGTTTATAACAAACATAATAGCATCTAACAAATTTATTTTTCACAATATAAAATTATACTATGTCCACATCTTGAAAATAGCGATTTTAATATTTATGATCATTACATAGATATCTTATTTTCATTTCATCCATAAATTCAAGCTATTTTTCAGCATGTCGAATAAACTCCTCAATACCCTCTACAAACTCATTAGTCAAAAACTAATCTCTTAGACTTATAGTTATCTATTGACAATCAAGTTATATAATATTTTCCATTCATGTAACACATAACACAAATATATTTTGAATTATAATAATGTAGATAGTGATTTATATAAAGTTGCAATAACATATTTAGGATATTACATAAATCTCATAAAAAAGTTGTAGTCACATCATTATTAGGTAAGTTTGTATTAAAATGAGATATGAGGGTTGCTTTAATCTCTTAGATATTTATCAAAAGTCTTGAGTTGTATTTTTCTCATAAATATAACACTAAATATTTGATATTATATCTATATAGGATGCAATTGCATAAATTAAGCAAAAATTAAAAATTTACATTGTAATAATTCATATTTTCAAAATTAAAATTATGTACTAACTATTTTGACAAAAGTATTTTATGTAATAGAAATCCTCAAAAAATTTGCAATGCCAATGCATATCAATATTTCAATGAAAAAATGACAAAAAACTCAACTAGCGATGGATAGCATTTAATACATTAATAGGGATGTAAATTAATTTATATAAAGCATATAGTACAAATAGTAATCTACTAGTTGTGAAATATAATATGCATTTTTTTTAAGTTATTTATTATTATTACCTTTCAACTTTTAACATTAATTTGTTAAAATATTTATAAATTGTTCATTATAAAAGTTGCATATCTACAAATATTTTGATATATATATATATATATATATATATTAGTGTTTAAGTTGCTTACATTCAATTTTAACATACAGATTTCATGCCTTCGAACTTTTAAAACCAACAATCTCAAAAATTAAAGTTGTTCATTATGATTATGTTTCAACCTTCTAAATTTTTATATTTATAAATTCAATTAAATAGCTCATTTGTTAACTTAAAAAGTAAACAAATCCTAGTAGGAATACTAAGTTCACATTAATCAGCATGATAAAAACTATATATAAACAACAAAAACACAAAAATTTCAAAAATCAATTAGGTAACCTAAAAAATAAAGAAATCCTAGTATGTGCAAAAAAATATAAAATGTAAATTTTATCAATTAGCATGATAAAAAATCAAGAAAAGAAGAAGATAGAATCACTGAGGATGTTAAACATGAAAAAAAAACTATAGGCAATAGCAAAACAAACAAAAATTGCAATTCTCAAATATAGTATATATGGGGAAATTAGAAATACTAAATTGGATACCTTGATGATAGATGAGCAGCACAACAAATACTAAAATAGAGGAAATCAACCTCAAGCACAAATAAAACAAACTCAGAATTGAAATAAAAAATGCCCAAACCCTAACTTTTTTTCAAAGTTTCAAAGTATTCTTTGAAAAATTAATTATCATTATTTAGTGATGAAATTAGTTTCCATTTTCTAAATTAGTGATGAAAAAAAATTCATTTGTTGAAATATTTAAAGCCCAATAGTGACGGATTCTTAATATGTTTCAAATTTAATGATGTTATTCATTTATGTCGCTAAATCTAAAAACTCATAAAGATTCCGTTTCTAAATGAATAAAATTGAAATTAATTTGCATCACAATATTAATCTAACCTTTATAATTTCTAATACATACAAAATCTAGAAATATAATTTTCCATTGCTAAATATTAAGCAATCTTATCTGCCCACAACCATGCATCATAGCGATGTAAGGATAAAACATTTCAATTTCAATATCTATTTTCATTTCTAATTTATTTACATATATTTGGAATTAATCCGTGCCTTTTAATTGTGACGGATTTTTTTCCATTTCTAATTATTTCAAAAAATATTCATTTCCTTTTCTAATCTATTTCAAATCTGTTCCTAATTTTAGAAATGGAATTGGACATTTTTATTTTCTATTTCTAATTAGCTTATTTCTTTTAGTACGTAAATAGCACGTATATAAACACACACACATATATAGGTGTGTAATTGTATAAATAAATAAATAAATATAAATATATGTATATTTATGTATATATATATATGTATATATGTGTATATAAACATATATATCTATGTATATATTTATTGATTTATTTATATATAAACCTATATATATATATCTATTTATATATACAAATATATATACAAAAATACATGGATATATTAATATATACATGTTGATATAAATAAATATATATACATATATATATATTTTTATATATATACATATATATGCTATATAGATTTAAACATACATACGTTTACATATATATATATACGTATATGTGTGTGTGTGTAAGTTGATTTTTTTAATTTTCAAAAAATGAAAAGCAGCTTAATAATGAAAACAATTAGTTTTCATGTACGAAACTACCAGTCTTGTTATTCTTAAAAACATAGTTTCCAAAATCGAAAAACCACATGTTTTTTTTAATCCGTTTTAAATCCAAAAACCATTAGTTTTCTGATTTAGGGATACAAAAACATAAATCTTTTATGTTTTGGATATATATATAAAAATAAAAGTGGGTCTAAAACATAAAGATTTTAGTTTTGTGACCTCGAAAAATAAATTTTCCTATTTTTGCATAACTATATTAAACATCATTTTTTTTGTGGTTTTTAAGATGGCAGCTTTGAAATATTATCATTATTATGTTTTCATGATCTTAAGTGTCATGTTACGTCTCATGCACCTCAAATATTCTCATGAGGACATAAGTATTCCCCACCTCCAAATAATTATGGGTGCCAATGGTGTTGCATCTATTTGAATTAGATAGATTTGTATTGTTTAATTTTTTATTTTTGTTTGATTTATTTTAATTTTAAAATAGTCATATACAATTTTTTTTTTAATCTTACATATTTTATTTTTCAATTATTATTATTATATTTATTTGTTTTTCAGGTGGTGAGCATATTTTTTTTATTTATTTTAATCCCACCAAGAATGTAGTAAAATTACTCATTTTCAATTTTGAAAAAAGAAATAAATATAAAATAAGAAAATTAGGAAATCCTCTAAATTTAATGAAAATTGTGCTTGAGGGGAAGAGCCCCCATCATCTCACTAAATTAAAAAAAAAACAAACAAATGGCAAAGTTTTTTTGGGGGGTGATATTAAAGTGACTCCAATGAAAAAATGAAAAAATTAATATTAGGTGCATTCTATTCAAAAACGCATGCTATCATAATTATTCTAGATTTTTTGATTTATAGAATTTTATATTCTACAAATTTATCTTGATTCAATATGAAATTTTTAGTATTTTATACTTTATGTTTTTTTAGTGCATGTGGAGAAATTTGTAGAAAACATTGTTCAGATAAATGTTATATAGACATTTGATACTTGAACTTTTAATGTGCATTTTGAATTTTCTAGTTTTGGAATTATGGAATGGAATAATTGATACACATTTTTAGCATTCAAAAATTAAAATTTTAATTTAATTATTTTAATAAAATAAATTTCCTACTGACTTATTAAAAGGTTAACATTTTCAAGAAATAGAAAATTTAGTCTTATTTACATTTTGAATTTTAAGATTTCTATTTTATCAAACAAATAATTAAATTTCAAGACATTTTAGTAGTCTCAGAATAATCAATAACCTCATGACTTAGCCAATAACTAGTATCGAAGGAAGGTTATTGATATCGACAACTAACATCATAGATTAGTTTTTGATACTGATACCACCAACATGCAGTATCAGAGGTGGATAATGATATCAACACTTGGAATCAAAACCTCTGTTGAGGAGGTCATACAATGATACATACAAGATATTGAGTTTATTTAATATCATCAAATTAATATTTGATTATTATGATATCAATAAAGTGATATTAAGTGTGAAATGGAATATTTTTATTTGTATAATTTATTTGTGGCTTAATTTAACTTTAGATAACATAAAAGATTATTATGTGATAATGAACATAGTGAACTAGTCTATTTCAAAAAATAGAATGCATGACTATTTTGCATTCAAACATGTTGATAATGATTATGTGAAAAGAATATTAAAACCTAAAAAAAATGACTAACAAAGAATGAGTAGTGAAAAGAATATATGGTGATAATTATCAACATGTTGCTATAGAAATGAAGATAAATAAGTTGTCAAAGTAATTAGAGTCTAGGTTGGAATAGAACACATTTAGAAATAAAATATTAATTATTAGATATTTAGTTAATTTAAGTTCAAAGATGAAAATAAAATAATAGTACACAATAATCTTTTCCTAGAGTTGGTGAACTAACTTGTATCTATAAATATACTCTTGGAAGATGAGATACTTGTTTGCCTGATGTTTAGTTGATTTCTATAAATCTAGGATAGCTTTGTGATTTCTATGAGCATGTCACATTGAGAGGTGTAGTATCAATGCAAGTTGTATTAGAAAATATATTATCTATAGAAGAAAAAAGAATAGAGATATGAGATCCCTATTGTATCCTTTTTTATGAGAGGTGGTAGAAGCACATAGAGTGACGAAAGAACACATTCTTCTAAAGGAAATTCAAAAAATTGAAAAACATTCAAATATCGCCACCATAATAATATGGGACATGTCAAAACTGACTAATATTCTTGATTTAAACAAGAACGTATACGAGAAGGTAACCCTACGAGAGAGGCTAACAACACCTTATAACATGATTTTAGTGGTTTCAGAATAATCACTAACCTTGGATTCCACAACAAATGATGAGATTTGAACTCAGGACATCATATTCCGAAACTATGGCTATCATTTGGCAAGGCATTGGGGATGATTGAAATTTGAATAATGAAGTATAATGCACTGACATAAAAAGAAGTTTTGATGATTTCAAGAAAGATTGTTATAAACTTATTACATTAAATTATAGTATGTCCAATAAATATTTTTGTCTTCACATTTTTGTAACAAACTAGAGGATGGGGATAGGTGATTCTCCATGAATCTTGCATGTAAAATTCTTCCCCTACATTTAACTTAATAAATGTTGAAGGCGTTGACGTTGGAATATGTGGAAGCTATTTACTATCAGAACAATTCTTTATGAAAATAATTCTAAATTAAATATAAAATCAATTATTGAAGAATTATTCATCTACATTTTACTTATTTTACAAGCCCATTAATTTTTAAAAAATATTTGTGATCTATTAGATGTTAATTCAAGATTTTATGCATAAATTATTGAATTAAACATTTGAAATTCATTATTTATATATTAAACTATAAAAAATTATAATTTTCAATTCAACTTGGTGAGGTCAAAAATAATTTATAAACTTAAATTGTTTACCAAGGGTGATAGTTCATGCATGATCCAATAAAACCAAACATGAACTTTCATAAAATAGTGGTTCAGGATTGTCTAATGAGATGCATATCTTAGAATATGAGCAAATAAAAAGAAATGCAAGTGAAATTTGCTAGTTGATATGTCAAATAATCTTGCAAGAGCGTGAAAAATTCACTAGATACTAGTTGAATTTTTTAACTAATATGAAAGCACATCAAATAAGTTCTATGAATATTAGACACGTGTTTCAAGTTTATCAATGTATAAAAAATGTATGAAATTATAAAAATTACAAAATAGCATGATAACCCCAAAATTGCAAGCATAAGATTAATTTCACAAGGAGTTGTGAACTAAAATAAACCTTCAATAGTTTTAATCTCTATGTGTAATTCCAATACATGTTGGAAATATTTTTCAAGGATTTACAAAAAGTCACTTTCACAAACTTTTTCACTTACTTTGATGCTATGAATGGTGACTATTTGCCAACTATCATAAAATATAATGAATTTTTTATTCATCCAAAGTTTTCACATTTTTCTTATTTCAAGCACTTCAAATACGTCACATGATATCTTAAGCTTGTTACATGTTACTATGTCGAGAAAAATTATCCAATAAATATTTACTTGTTGAATAATAATTCATTCACTGAGTAATGAATTAGTAGCATGAAACATTATTGAGTAACATCATTCAACTAGGCATGTCAAATTTCAACACGACATGATTAACCGACACGATTAATCAATGATTAAACGGGTTTGGGTGATAAACGAGTCAACCCATTTATAACCCATTAACCCGTTTAAAAAAATGTAATAAATTAATTTTTTTAAAAAAAATTAATCATTTTTAAAGCCATATAGAAAAATATATAATGCAAATTATTCTAAAATTTTATGTTTTTGAATTTTGATCTAAATCCTAATCTTTGATTCTTTGTACTTCTGCGACTCTGCTCGCTTCCTCATGCCTCCATACTCCAGCGACCACGACCAGTGTCCGCCGTCTAGCTCCAGCCTCCAGCCCACCACTCTCTTCCTCTCTCGACTCTCTGCTCTCGGCCTCTCCTCCTCTCTGTCTCCCATGGTCGTGGCCCATGACCAACACATGTAAGTTTCACTTCCAGCTTCCACTCTCTCCATCTCTCAGTCTCGACTCTCCGCTCTCGGCCTCTCCTCCTCTATGTCTCTTGACTTTGTGCTCTCGACCTCTCCTCCTCTGTCTCCCATGGCCATAACCAATGATAATTGATAGTTGATACTTGATAACTAACCCTAACAGTAACAATTTGTGCACCTTAATTTTTTTCATGGTAGCAGAATTATTACTGAATTATGTATTTGTGTTATGGTAATTGAATTTGATTTTAAGACAATGAACTCTTTGGATTATGATTTTCTTTTCAGTAAGGACATTATCAATTAACTCTCCATCTCAGAAATACACAATAATGAAGTGAAGTAATTGAGCATAATAAAGATTCTATATTGAAGTTACGGACTACAGTATCAAATAAATGGTTAGTGTTTAATTTTTGGGATTGATTACATTTTTTTTGTTATTTAATCTCTAATGCTTATTCTTCTATTTTGGGTGAAATAATATTTTATCTTGTTGTATAGTGGATTGGAGCTAGAGGTGTCAACAGGGCCGGGCCACGAGGCACGGCACGGTTGGGCCGTGCCTGGACCGGCCCGGCACGTTAAAAAACCGTGCTCGGGCCCGTGCCATGCCCTGGTTAGGCACGAGGCGTGTCGTGCCTGGCCCGTGCCGTGCCGTGCCTGACCCGGCACTGTTCGGCCCGTGGCACGACACACCGGCACGGGTTCGTCCCGTGCCGGTTTCACTCGAGCGGTCGAGCGAGCCTGCTGCCTACATGGCACAGGCTGCCCCGCCAAATACCCACGCCCGGCCCCTCCCGCAAAAAAGACCGTGGGTCGGGTTTGATTGGACCCGACCATCGGTCCCACTTCCACGAGGCCCTTTGCCCTGAATCAACCTAGAATAGCTCCCCCTCCCCTATCCTATTCCTATTCACCCAAGTCCCCAACGGGAAAAAAAATAAAAAATACTAAAAATATATATTTTCAGCCGTTAGATTCACCTCCAACGGCTAGGGGGCAGAATCCAACGGTCCTCATGATTCTGCCCCCTAAATAATTAATAAAAATTCAAAAAAATATAAAAAAATATCTTTTTTTATAAAAAATTAATATCTTTAATCTATAAATTCTACCCCACTCCCTATAACATTTATGTTTTTCAAAAATATAAATTATCTCAAATCTTTCTCTTTCTATCTCAAAAACCTTGCTTCTCTCTCTCGGGCCTCGGGATTTTGGCATTCGGCTTGGATTTTCGTGAAACTCGACTTAAGTTTTGAACATTAAAGCTTGACTACGGTGCACCGTGCACGTGACCGACCTCACTGCTTTTACCGGGTAAAATATTTTACGGTTTTTTTTACTTTCTCTCTCTAGACCAAAATTAGGAAAAATAAAAATCATAAAAAATGACAAATACAACTGACACAATTTAAATTTAGAAAATAAAAATATTACACAGAAGTCTGAGGCTGCTGAAACTTTGGTTTCCTTAGTCGTCTCAACAAAACTTCTAAAAAATAAAAAACTAGGAGGACTTCTGTAGTCTGGACTCATTTTAAAATAATAACACAAAAAAATATTAGGGGTGAGGAACAAGAAATGGCACAGTGCAAATATTGTATGGGACTTTTAATATGTAAGAGTTCGTTTGGGACTGGGTACCTAAAAAGGCATGCCGAATTATGCACAAAAAAACATGGAACATTAGATCCTAGGCAAACCTAACTTGGCACTGCATTTTTTAAGACTGGATCAAGTCCAGTCTCAAAGTTTACTCCCTTCATATACTCCAACGAGTTGGGTAGGGACGGCATGGTCAGACTTATCATATTGATGGGTCTTCCGATCAGATTTTCGGAAGATCCAATGGTAGTGCGCATCATGCAGACATATTTTCAGCATGCCTATCGTAGGATTCATAGGTCCACATCTAGGAATGACATACTAAAGATATATAAGTTAGAAAAGCAAAAAATAATTAAGGAATTTATGACATATAGTGGAGTGGTGTCCGTGACGTTCGATATATGGACAAGTTACGATGAATGTTCTTGTGCATGTCTCACAAGCCACTATGTAGATTCTAACTGGACAATCAATAAAAAAATTTTAGGATTCTCTGAGATTCTTCATCATCATGATGGCCCGGCCATTTTTAAGTGTATGATGAAAATCTTTAGGGAATATAAAATTCAAAATAAAATTTTTAGTGTCACATTCGATAATGCATCTAATAATGGAGTAGCGATCAATATGTTTGTTAGGAATATTAGAGACGCACTATTAGGAGAGATCTTTCATGTCAGATGCATGTGTCACGTGATTAACCTGATTGTTCAAGCAGGTATGAAGGTGTGTTCCCCCGCGTTGGATAATATACGTAATGCACTAAAATATATTTGCACTCCTTGCAGACAACAAGAGTTTGGTAGTCTCTATTTGTCTGTGAATCTTAAGATGAAGAAATTCCAATCGGATGTGAGACATCGTTGGAATTACACGTACCTGATGTTAGAATCATGTGTTGGATACGAACACGTGATATCCGATTACGTCAATAGTAAGAGTGACGAACTTATTATTGACGACACTGACCGAGCTTCAGGAATTTCATTTATGAAATTCCTGAAGATATTTTATGACATGACGAACATGTGTTCGTCGGTTTATACGTCCACCACTTGCATTGCACTCCATTGCATATGCAACATTAGTAGCATGTTTAGGAAGTATCGAGCTGACCCGACGCTTAGCCATATGGTTGCAGAGATAGAAACCAAGTACTTGAAGTACTAGTCCACCGTTCCATCTCTTTATTGCCTCGCTGCATGCATGGACCCTTGGGTTAAGGTGGAAGGGGTAGAAAACACCATGACTTACATTTCCTCGTGCATGAACCTGGAAGAGCCACCTGAAGGGTTCATTCACGAGAAGTTAACTGACCTGTTCACATACAACGATACTAGGTATAGTGGTGGTGGTAGTGAGACTGTGATTACGGACATTGATACCTTTTTCGGAGATGACGATTTTTCCATTCAGCTAGCGAGGGGGAAACGTAGGGGTGGACCATCACATAGGAGCGAGCTGTCTCAGTACTTAGATACCGATTACTGCTCAATCCTATCACATCCTCATACTAAGAATCATGATTTATTATAGTGGTGGAAATCATATGAGTCCACCTTTCCCGTGCTATCTAGGATGGCACGGGATCTACTGACTCATCCAGTGTCGAGCGTAGTATCGTAGTCTGCTTTTTTTCTTGCAGTGAACGAGATTTCGGATAGGAGATCGAGATTACGTCCAGATATGGTTGAGGCCTTGGCTTGTTTGAAGGATTGGAAAGATTCGAGGTTTAGCATCCATGATCGTGCTGGAGTTGAGACTGGGATAGGCACTGCAGTCGCATCCACATCCACTACGATAGCGGAGGAGTTGATTGCCGATGATGATGATCCATATGATACTGATCTTGATGTTACGGCTAATGATTCTCATGATATGCCGATTGACGATTGATGATGATCTACTGTTTTTTGTTTTCGATGTTTTTTTTATTGATTGTACGCTTTGTTTGTACGTTGTGTTGAAACTGTAATTTGTTTTGTTCGGACATTCAGTTTCAAATGGATGATTGATAATTTTTTATTTGTGTTGTTTATGTTTTTTTTTAATTTTTATTTTTACTAACAAGTATTGATTTATTTTTTTTGTTTTAATTTTTCTTTTAAAAATTAATAACTTTATTATATAATTAATAATTATAATAAAATTTAAACTAATTTGATCCTACAAAAAAAATTTAAACTTTGTTTTTTTAATTAATTTTTAATTTTAACATTTTTAAAATTATAAATATATAATACTAGTATACTATACAATATCTAAAATTTTAAATATATTTAAAAATTTTAAAAAAAAAAATTTCTGCCCCGAGTAGCCTGGCTCTACGGGCCAGGCTTGGCCCGTTTGACACCTCTAATTGGAGCCACAACATGCGGGTTGTGATTTGCGAGTGAGGTCAGACTCAGAGGTGTTACAAATTTACGGTACAATGCAATTAGTGTTATTGAATATTTAAGAAAGCTTTAAATTTTCTATATTGCATTTTTATTGGATTACTATTTGATTCATTGTATTTATTTATTATGGATAATAAAATTATGGTTATTATTTTGTGAATGTTTAAAATTTAAAATAAAAAATTATTTGTAGTCGGCGATAAGAGTTTATATGTGATTTTTAGTTAGGAGATAGCTGATTACCTAATACATGATTTACTCACAATATTTTATTTCAATCATAATATTTAATTTCATAAATAAAGAATACATCAGTTATATCTATACGTGAAGAAAATTTATTTTCATAATCATCTCTCTTCTTGCCGTAAATGGAGACATGAAAATTTTAAAGTCTATAATTGATAGTGAGTTAGTGAAATAGAAGAATGCAGCGAGGTTTTAAATTTTTATTATGCGTTTCCCTAAAATCAATTAAGTTAAGTTAGAACAGAACAGTGAACATATTTGAATTTTGATGTCCGCCATTTATTAAAAATTTGAACCAAACAAAACATAGTTTTTTATTGTTAATAATCCTATATTTAACTTTTTCCCAATTATATTGGACTTTAAATAAACAAACTGTTCGTAAGTAATTTATGAAAGATATTTGCGGTTGTTGTTTAATTTATGCAAGAGATATTTGTTAATTATTTTATGAATACAATAATAAAAAATAACTGTTGGGACATTATTTACGTAGGTCCGGTAGCTAAGTTGGTTATAGTAAATGGATATATGAACATCATATTTACAGACAAATATATGTCAGTATGTGTATTGAGTAAATGAATTCTATTTAATTATAATTTTTTTTGTCACAAACAGATGGATTCTTCCGATAATATTCTACTTTTTGATGAAGAAGATCAGGTTGGGCACGAATTTGAATCTCATATAGCTGCAACTCCGACAACAAAGACTTAGACATCAACAGGAACAACTTCAGAAAAAAGTAAATCAAATCGTTCAATAGTATGGAACTACTTTATAAAATTAAATGAAAAATATCTTGATGGCAAGAAGCGTGCTGCATGTAATATTTGTGGTATCAAATATATATGTGAGTCTAGTCATGGAACTAGTAACATGCATACTCACATGGAAAAATGTGTGCAAAAAACCATGGGGATATTGAACAATTGCTTCTGAATCAAGATCAATGATCTATGCTAATGCGATCCACAAAATTTGATCTTGAAAAGTTTCACGAGTTAGAAGTTGAGGCAATACTTAAGCATAATTTACCTTTTCGATTTGTCCAATATGAGGCTATTAGAGTAATGTTCAAGTATGCTTATGATAATATCAAGATGCATTCTAGGAATACTGTAAAATCAGATGTGTTAAAAATGTACAAGAGAGAGAAGGATAAACTTAAAATTGTATTGGGTTCCCTTCCTGGAAGAATTTGTTTGACATCTGATTTGTGGACTTCTACATCGACTGATATATATGTTTCTCTCACAGCCCATCATGTTGATCTAAATTGGAAGTTGCAGAAAAAAATTTTGAACTTTTGTTTCATGCTCCCTCCCCACACTAGTATTGCATTGTCTAAGAAAATTTATACATTTTTGACTGTTGAGGAATTGAAAAGAAATTATTTTATTTGACTTTAGATAATTCTTCCAGTAATAATTGTTTTGTTGAGTTGTTGAATAGTCAACTTAACCTTAAATATGCTCTCTTGAGGGATGGTGAGTTCATTCATATTCAGTATTGTGCACATATTCTTAATTTGATTGTCCAAGATGTACTGAAAGAAATTAATCAATCAATGATAAAAATTTGAGAAAGCATCACATATGTTAAAGGCTCATCAGGAAGGAAAAATAAGGTCATGGATTATATTGCTCAAGTTTCATTAGAGAGTATAAAAGGTTTGCGAGGGGATATTCCTACTAGGTGGAACTTAACTTATGTTATGCCTAACACTTCACTTTTTTATCGTCGGGCATTTATTCATTTATAGTTGAGTGATTCTAATTATAAACATTGTCCTTCCCAAGAATAATGGAGCAAAGTTGAAAGATTTCTAATTTTTTGAGGGTGTTTCACAAAGTCACTTGATTATTATCTGATACATCATATCTCATAGCTAATTTGTACTTCCCTCAATTGTTCATAATTCAACATACTTTGAAGGATGCATTAACAGACAATGATAGTTTTATGAGAATAATGAAAAGTCATATGCATGCCAAATTTGACAAGTATAATTGGTCAAAGTATAATGTGATTCTTTCAATTACTATCATCTTAGATCCTCGATATAAAATTTAGTTTGTAAATTGAGTTTATTCAAAACTTTATGGTGGTGATTCCTATGAATTCAAATGTGTTCATGATACTTTATTTAAGCTATTTGAATTGTACTCTGTCAACTTATCACATTTTATTCCAAGTACTTCAAGTAGTGAGAAACAAGTAAGCGAGATTTATGGCCTTGATGATTCCGAAAGCCTTTTTCAGGTAAAATATTTTTTATTTTGTTTGAATTGAATGTGATCAAGGTAGCTTATTATATATTAATAATGACTTTGTATAAAATGTCAGATTTTGAAAAATGTGAAGAAGAAGATGCATCTGTTTCTCGAGAGACCGAGTTGCAGTTGTATTTTAATGAAAAAAGATTTGATCGAAAAAAGGAATTAGATATTCTAACTTTTTGGAAAGGAGAATAGTTTCGATATCCTATATTATCTCGGTTGGCATGTGATGTGATGGCATCACATGCCATCCAACATGAGGAAAAGTAATATAATATCATTAAAAATTTTAAATTATTATATACAATTTTTTGAATCTCCTCATTATCTACATAATATCATTTTCCTTTTTTCCTTTTTTTCATTTTTCGTGTCTTGTATTATTATTTATTAATGCATCCAACATGTATGTTGCCCTGATAATTTGACCCATTATATAACAGCATCACTTGTATACATTTGATATTGAGTTTCCATTGATATGTTCTTTTGCTTTGTGACTTAATTTTAAATATAGTATCATAGTTGAATCCTAGGGCTTTGTAGAAAATCACCAATCATGCACTATTATAGCATAATGGATATGTACCTACTCGTGCAACAACACACATGTGCACTATAAGTTTCTATGTATTTATTGCATGGTTTCTGTAGGAAAGAAGTTGAAGCAATAGTTGGACAAAATCTATGTAAGAATAGGCATATCATTCTCATAGCATTCACGCATAGTGCACGAAAAAATGCACATCAAACAAGCCGAAAAATAATTTATTACAATAGTGATTGTAAGTGATATTGACCTATTATTAATGCCGATTCGAGGTAGTTATGATTAGGTATTAGTATGTTGACACATGATATTCTTCTTACAGTGAACACGTTATATGAAAAAATAACATACAAGAGAGAGATTTTGATTGTTATATCAAAAATAATGCCACGAGTAATACAAAGTGTTGACTGATAGAATATCTATCATTCTTTAGATATTATTATATTTGGT
The DNA here is from genome assembly GCA_029783825.1 of Sapria himalayana. Taxonomy (NCBI): domain Eukaryota; kingdom Viridiplantae; phylum Streptophyta; class Magnoliopsida; order Malpighiales; family Rafflesiaceae; genus Sapria; species Sapria himalayana. The sequence goes on along the minus strand of JAREIK010012673.1, from coordinate 397,702 downwards.
TATAAAAAAAAAATAACCAATGCCAAAATTTTAGAAAATATTAGGATACCAGTATCAACTTCATCTCATATTTTTTATCCTTATTTTATGTATTCTCAATTATCATATTAATTTTTTTATATGAATTATTTTTTCAAATGACTTAATTCTAAATTTGTTTTTTCTTTTATTGATTTATTTGTAAAAATAATACTTTGAAAGATAATTTCTTTTGGATTTTAGCAAAATAGATTATATGTATTCTCTCATACAATTGAATCTCCTACTAAGTATTAACGTGTGTTGAATATTTTACTTTAGCATTCTTGACTTAATCTACAGGCCTATGCGAGGTGGTGGGATGCGGCCTAGAAAAGGTGGTGGAAGGACTGTCACTTCGGACTCGTGACGGTCCTTCCATATTAACATTAAAAAATATGTAGGCCTGAGCCTACAGATTTAATAAAAAATTATATAACAAAAATAACTAATATTTAGGATCCAAAAAATTTAACATTTGGGTTTGGGGCACAAAAACAAAAAAATGATTTAAGTTTTTGTATACCTAAAATGGTAAACCCAAAAATACATCTTACCTTCCATGTTGACATTAAAAAAAAACTAAAAATTGTCTTCTAAAATATCATGCCGAGATATACTATTTCTCAAAATAGTAAACTTGATATATATATATATATATATAATGAAAAATTTGTTAATTAGGGTATATTAGGTCATATAATTATCCAAAAGGATAAGAATAAAAAATAATTATGCTAAATAGTGAGCAATATTATGATAATTTTTGTATATAATTTGTTTTGATAAATTATTTTGTATAATCAAAATATTTTATATTTCAATATTTTTAATGTTTGTGCAGAAAAGAAAATATTGAGAGATTGGGAATGAAGCAATAGCATAATAACGGAGATTCCGCTTGCCGGTCAGTGGGCCGATACAATTTTTGGAGCATAACCTGACTCATCCAAGTGATCCGACCCGCTCCTTTTATTAATACCGAGAAACTGCTAATATAAATATATTTTCTGTTTCTGTTTTCTCTCTCTGCTATTTTTATTCGTGGGATTATTTTTTTTCGTCTCTCTTCTCTCCATGATTTTTTCTTGATTGCTGCTCACATACATTGTAAGAAATTAATTTAATTATAATTTGTAAATGCATAAGTATTTTTTGTCGTGGATGTAACTAATAATATTGAATGACTAGTGAACCACATTATATTTGTGTTTCTGCTGTGGTGTTTGAATTGTGGATATATAATATATTGTACTGTGAATTTCTATTTGTTTTGTATTCGACAGAGATAAAATCACAAACTGCATGTGAAATTACCCAAAAATAATTAATCTAAAGGATAGTTTATTTGAAAATAGCAAATACAACCTTCAACTAAAAAGTATAAAAAACTACTTAGTTGAAAGCTTTGTTTTGTTACCATGCCTACCACAAAATAAATATTGAGTCTGATTCAAAGAATTGCATGCATCATGTTTCCTACTATAAATACATATGAAATTATCTTCATTTTCTCTATCTCATTAAGTTTTTATGGGATACTTTCTTTTTTTTGATAGAGCGATTCCATGACTGAAAAGGAGAAAACTTCTATTGAAAACTTACTAACTAAAATGAGTCAATATATGATTAATACAAATAATTTGAGATAGGCCCAATATTATCTACCTACGATCTCACAAAAGCTTATTCCTAGGAATGTGATTAGCTTCTCTTAAGTCAATCGTATCTAATTGACTGGACAACAAGATTTTAACCAAAAATAATGAGCCCGCATCATTACCAATGAGCAAAATATCATCAACTTATCATTCCCAGAATATCAGATTATTATCAATTTTCTTTATATATACACAATTCTCATCCTAAGATTAATCTAAGTCATAAACTTAATGACTTGATAAAAACAAATATTTCAAGATCTAGATGCCTGTTTGAATTCATAAATCAATTTTTTCAATTTATATAACATGCGCTCTTGACCTTTTTCTATGAAATCATCTGGGTGTATCATGAAGATATATTCTTCGAGTTATCCATTCAAAAATACAATCTTTATGTCTATTTGTCAAATCTCATTGTTATGATGAGTTGTAATGGGCTCGAATTAATCTGGGTTTAATATTTTATATATATATATATATATATATATATATATATATACACACACACACACACATACTATATCTATATTATATTCAAACACACACACACACACACATATATATATATAAAGTGTGTGTGTGTGTGTACCTATATATAGATATAAATAGTATATACATATACAATAGTGTACATGTAAATTTTATACAAACACCTACACAATCAAATTAACACACACACACACCCCAAGGCAAGCTTGACTAGGTCACATTATTAAGTTTTTGAAATTATTATATAAAGAGTAATTATTAATCATTGTGTAAATGTAACCTAATATGTGACCCATTTTAAATATATGAATTCTACATTTGAATTATTTAAGTTAATATTTCAAATATTAACTAAATATTTATATTTGATAATACAACTCAAACTTAATAAAAAGTCTAGTGGTAATACATGATTAATGAATAACTTTTCAAACACCAAATAAATAACGAAATTACAAAAAATAAACGATTCAAATGAAATCCCGTCGTCACCGCAATTACAGAGGCTCTCGTGGAGATGATCTGAGACGGCGGAATTTAGGTCGCACAAGGACGACGCCAGGCCTTACCTCGTCAAAATAGTATCTGCAAAGCTAGAACGTGTCAGCTGAATTTTAACAAAATGGAAGAAAAGCCTAATATTTCTTCGCCTGTTGGAGAAAGACGAATGGATGGAATTCGTACCCGCTGCTACGGAGGAAATGCTTGACGGCTGTTGGGAGCGCTGCCGTTCCTCGGCTGTGCTTGCCTGCTCCTGCAAAGAAAACGAAAGAAAATACAACCCACCGCACTTGATATGTAATTCAAGATGGAGTGATCACTCGTCAGGGAATCACATTTTCAGAAGCAATATACCTATTATTACTTGCAAAGACGAGGGATTATAAGAAACAGAAAGTTGGGTCTCGAGTTTCTGCAGGTGTTCTTGCAGAGCTTTAATGGCTTCCGACGCATGCAGGCCATGCAAATCCAATTTCCACATATCGTGTTGACAATTTCTTAAGTTCAAAATTTTCTTCGCTGCCACAGCGTGGAGCCGTTCTGCAGTCAGCCACTCTTCCCGGGCCATTTCTGAGTGCCTATGAGCAGACGAGTGATCCCCTCTTGAGAAGGCACTGGTGGCGGCAGAAGAATGGCGTGATGCTGACCTGTTGGGTCACATCCAACAGCAGATTAATATAAATACGAACGCCGCCGGAATGGATTGTTGCCAATCAACTCATGGAGTGTACGTAACCTTGTCGCCTTTAAGGCTGTTTTTCTGTGAATAGTGTAAATATCTTCGTCTTCCCACTCTGGTTCAGCTGGGAGAGAGCTCAGTATCTTCCCGATATTATTCACATTTGCAGCAGCATCCTCACAGGGACTTCCCAAAGAAGTAAGCAGCCCATCCCTTGTTTCTCCATTGGAATTTGAATCTACAGAGCTAGCAGCAAAGCCACAAAGCTCCGCATTCTGTCGCTGTGACAGATGACGCTTCTTTTTCCCATTATCATGCTCAGAATAATCGCACAGTTTATCTGTGTGGCTTGAAATTGAATCAATGCCGACAGAAGCCATTTCGGCTAAAAGAGAGGAAGCTTTGTCACAATCATTATCCACAGCAGCCATAGCATCCTCTGTCAAGCTCGTATCTGCCCAAATTTGGAGCTCTTGGAGCTTCTTGATGAAAAATTGAACATTGCTTTTTCCTATGATCTTGCTCCTCCCTGAATCATTAAGAGGCTGCAGTATATCACACATTACATTCTCCGTCACGAGTGAGAAATTAACAGTGGGCTGGGAAGGCGTTACTGCAGGCAGCTCATGCATCTCCAAGTTCCCACGAGTTCGGATGGTACCCAACAATGGCGGATATGCTTCCTGATCACGCTCATGGAGAAGAAGACGAGTCTGATTCTGTTTGAGATCGAAGGCAGCCCAACCTGGCGACTCACCTCGCATTGATGCCTTCGTATGAAACGGACTCCCGCACTTGTTCATCTTCGCGTATCTCGCTAGCGATATCGAATTCTGCTCCCCAATCTTCTCTTGGGAACTCTAAACAACTGCACAGAAACACAAAGGCGAAAAGTTGGTACACGTGCGAATGGAGAGCCCTGTCTATTTGTTCATGATCAAAGTGTAGGATCGAATGAATCGATCAAAGAGGAAACGGTAATTTACGAGGGCGGAACCCAGAACAGAGCACCATTGCATTACCACTTATTAGAACCGTTTGACGATCAACAACAAATATTACGGCCAATTGCTGCTCGGCTGTTCGATGATCAGCTAACAATGGAAGAACGATGTTCATGTGCAGAATGAATGACAATTAAATCGGAAGAGAAATAGTACCACTTATTATAACCGTTAAATTGATTAGTCGAGAACGGAACCAAGGAGTAGATCGACCAAACTGCGGGGGCGCTACACCAGAAACAGGATCCAATGGCAAAACTTCAACGAAAGACCATGGTAACAAGGAAGATGAACACCGCCAAGCAACGCTGCATTGCATATCCATATATGCGGATGGGATTCTTAATTAGGGTTTTCGGATGAGGCAGTCTTGAGAGGCCAACAGGAACAAGAAACTAAGAAAGGCTGTTTCGTCTTCCTCGTTGCCGTCGTTCAATAGCGAAGGCGAAACAAAAACCTAGAGCCCGCGGGGGTGAGCAACGGATTATCGTTGGCACGTTTACCGCTGCTGGTGTGCTTGAGAAGACCGGTGGTTATCTGCGTCCGGCAAACTCCGGTCACAAGGCCCTAGCCGCAGTGTAGTTTTCCAAATTTTTTTTTTAATATTATTATATTATTATTTTTTTTACTTTGGAAATTATATGCAAAGAAATTTTCTTATTTAATAAAAAGTGCATGGCAACATATAAAAATTAATATTAAATATATAAATATATCCTTACAATAACCACAATTCCTATTATGTAAATTAAAAAACATGTTGTATTAAGCAAAAATAATAAAAAAAAAACAATATTTTAAAATGAACCAATATTAAATAAGAGCGCTTGGCATTAGCTTGTTGTGATGAGGTTGAAGACGAACCAAAACCACAAACACCACTTCAAGTTGAAGATCATGATGATGAGCATTAGCTTGTTGTGACATGCACTGGTGAGCTTGCTATAAATGATTGTGTAGGGACCACAACAAGGTATCTCTATCCTTGAGGGCAGCATCCAATGCATGGGTGAAGGTAGAGCCTGGTATATATGTTGAGATAACTAGAGATTTGTGACCAAAAAAACCCTCGAATAGTGACATATTAACTTTGGTATGATAACTAGAATTGTTACAAAACTCATCCCATCCCAAAAAAGAGGCCCAAGATTCGGGCTTATCTTGAGTAAAAAGCCTGGAGATATTATGCTAGCCTATAATTAGTGACTTTAGATTATATGTTAGTTTGTGGATGATAAGATGTGTTATGACAACATGAGGTGGAGTACCTCTAAGTTCCAACAATTTGATCCATTTGTCCAAAAGAGAATGAGGAAGATAGGATCTCAACTTGAAATTATATAATTAGGAAATCCATGTAGCTTTAGGCCTTATTTTTGAAGAGTTCAAAAGTTTTCCAAACAGTAAACTGAGTTGGTAAAGCACCAAAATGAGCAAATTTGAAAAGACATCCGACACTACCTAGATCACTGTGAAGCCTCTAGAACGTGAGAGACCAATAATGAAATTCATAGTTATTTCATCCAAAACTAAGAAGAGGATGAACAATAGTTATTATAGCTATAATAGCTATAATAACTACCATATAATGCTCTATATTCACTCGCATGTGAGGCCCAAAAAAAATAGATGCTAGTCAAACTAAGATTCTTTTTACTCCTCTATGACTAGCCAATAATGTGGCATTAAACTCATGTAGTAAAATGGCTTTAAATATACTACTAATGACAAAAAGATAGCAAACCCTTGTGAACTGAGTAATCAATGGTTTTGAGGGTATGCGTTGTATACTACTTGCTGAAATGAATCTTTGATGCTTTTATGATGTCTTCGAATAATGATAATTTGGCTTAAGAGATTTTAGAGCCACTTCTGTATGGCCTCTAAAATGGCATGCAAGTAGGCAGTTGCAACATCCGTGATAGAGCTTCATCAAAATTCTCACAATTTGAAGGTCCAAAACATGCCAAAAGTTCATCTTCAAACCCTTCCCATTAGAGAACTCATCCTTCTTCTTGGAACTTCCTTCGAATCCATTGTCATCATTGATTGGACTCCCCTTATAAGTGATAAGTGGCCAAAGAAACCTTTTGGTTATCAGGAGTGTTTTGGAATTTCAAAAATTAGTTCACATGGTTGAACCACTTTGTCGGGTCATCTCCAGAGAATAGCGAAAACTCTAGTTAAAGAGTTTAAGAGGATACGATAAGTCATCCCCATTGTGGCATTCACGATATCCTTTTATCACATAAGATTCCTAGCATCATGCTTTATTTCATCTACTTGACTTTTATATTTTTGTTCATAGATTTTTATGATTTTAACATATCTTTGAATTGTAAATCCTAAATAACAATATTTTAGTTTCTTTTATCTTTTTGTTTTTGTATTTTACATTTAAGATTAGATCATCGAACATATAAGTCATCTCAAATAATTATTTATCTAAATATAGTTATAGGACCTCCATTAGACCTAAGGGTGAGTTTTTAAGTTTATTTCTCTACATCCTACCAGAGATAAGGTTGCCGACTAGAGGCTAGACAGAGTCCATAATAAGATTTACAAAATATAAGAGAAATTATAAACTTATAAATAGCAATATAAAGAACACGGGCCAGCACACCCATCAAAAAAATAAAAAATTAAATAAAAAATAATATAAGAAATTACTCATCATCAAGTTGTCACATAATATTTAGTACACTGAACTTGAAGAAAATAAAAGTATGTCGTGGCCTCCACATGACCTTTATAAGTATGTTGTCTGACAAATCTATTATAGGAATATAGACTATAACAATGATTATTTCTATAAATTTCCTACTAAAAATGAACCAATTGATCACTATAAGCTTCATTTACTCATGAAATAATGAATTAAAAATTATATGCTTCATTATTTAACTATCATGGTGAAAAGTAGCTGCAAAAGCAAATGGCACTCACTATCTTTAATAATATCAATTTATAGAATCTCACATGTAACTATAATTATCATTCTAAGCTTTGCATCAATAATAAAAATCAAAACTATCATATAACTCTTAATTTTCTAAGAGATAAAATTATCTCTAAAAAATATAATAACTTTTCTCCATGTTCAAGCTACTACCCATCTAGAATCCAAGTATCCAGCTAGCAAAAAACACCAATGATCATTAAAGAGATATCAGGGCCCAGAGATTCCTTCACAAACTTAAGCATACAAAAAGTTATATCAAGGTAAACATATAATGAAAAATCAATAAAATTATTAGTTATAGTAACTACATATATTATATTTGATCTCGTGATAGTCAAATAGTTAGTTTTTCATATATTTGTCTAGGTACCAAGTCAGGTCAAATGGAGAGTTGATATCAGATAAAAAATATATATCTGATTTGATAGGAATATCAACTAGAGCATAATCCAAAAGACTAATCTCTTAAGAATACTAATGTTGTCTTAAACCAACTCAATCCAAAGAAATAATAAGTATCCCAAAATTCATTATCCATATTATAATTGAAGGTACTTCTTAATTTGAGTGATTCTTAAGTTATCATCTTTCTTAAAAATAAATACAACAACATAAACAATCAATAAGATTAATTTGTAATGACTTAAAATAGAGATGCAAAACACAAAAAATGCTCACAAAAATTTTAAAGGCAAATTGAACAATCTATGTAAAATGAAAGACTTGAGATGACACATGAAAAGAAAAACCAAGGATATCATTTAGTTAATGAACTACGTATACCTAAATATATCATATAATATTTTCACCATGAATAGATCTTTTAGTCATCTCAATCAAATATATATATATTTTTTCATAATTCAATTATAAAAGGATATGTCTGCACTGTAAATCGGTTGAATAATCTCATGATCAGTATAATACATGTTAAGCTATTATACATGTAATTTAGTGTATTCTCACTCATTAAAAATTTTATATTTTTATAAAATTGAACTTTAATTCATTTATTAAAAATAACAAAAATCTAATATTTATTCAACAAAGAATCTCAAACATACAAGTAAATTGTATTGATAGACACGATTGAGAAATCTAGTATAATTTTCTATCTGAGAGACTTCACAATTTATTGTAGAAATATCTATAATACTAGGATTCATGAATCTTATTGATGACTGTACTCATTTGACTTTAGTGAGTCTATGAGGATGGAGATAAACATCATATACATAAATAATTAGTTTTTTATTCAACTAGCTAATAATAAATAATAAGATGATTTGTTAAATTAGTATGAACTATCAAGATATTTAGATATTAATTACTATTTTATCTTATTCTAAAATAATATAGAAAATTAATATATTAAGTTAATGAAATCATACAAATTAATTTTCTCATGCTATCAAAAATGACATGTAATCTATTGACCCCTTTGATATCTTGTATAACATTAAAATTTATTTTTATGATACTATAACAGTTATTTTAGATAGTAGAATAAAATTTTAACTAAATATTATAAAAATATTAACATGTTTAAAACGTTGAAAAATATACAAATGATCCAAGACTAAGAACATCAGCAGATATTTAATTAGCATTAATTTTAAATATCAAAAACATATAGGATGACATATAAGATCATGATCCAAGACTAAGAACATTAGCAGATATTCAATTAGCATTAATTTTAATTTTATTTTTTTCATGTTCAAATAATTTATCAAATTGAAATTTGAATTTATTTTATTTTTATTTATTGTATTTTACTTTATATTGCATTTTTAAATTATATATGTTTTTTTAATATTATATTAATTATTATTTTTAAAAATTTCATAAATTGCATATTATATTATATAAATATAAATATAATTTATGTAGAGCACGTCTCTATATTGTAGACTAGTTCAGGGACCCAAGGCCCTTAGGCTAGGCTGGTATAAGTTTGTATTGTACCGAACCAAGGTCCAAAGGGTCCCAAGCTAGGCTCCAGCAATTCTGACTAGCCTTGTTGCACCAAGGGCCCCAAGCTAGGCTAGACCACACCTAGGCTAATATGGAACAGTTCATGTTCTGCTACACCACATGTTTGATATTTCTAGGTTTATGTATTTTGTTCTATTTATTAATAATTAATCACAATTTACGTGATTGATACTTATTTGGTCTAAGTCAATTTTTTTCTATTTTCTAATCATTTTTTAAAATAGTAAAAAAATAATTTAATGAAAACATAAAAAAATAAGAAAATAATATATTAAAATATGTGCCAAATATTTTATGTACTTACCATATAGATCATGAGATCATACGTCAATCTTCTAGTATAAGCACAGTCACGTAGAATTGGATTGCATAAATAATTAATTGCCTCCCAAGAGTTTTAGAGGTACATGTTTTGCACACTATCTCTTTCCATAATAATACAAGATGACACCTAGAGCCTTGAGATATATCTTTTATTGATACTCTAGTATCCAACAAAGATACGAGTCTGATAGAATATTAATGATTACTAACCTTATTTTTTTAGCATAAGAAGAGTATAGTCCATAAGTTGTACATAGATTCATTATTTTTTCTCTCTCATTTAGTTCTCTCTCATAAGTAAATAACACGTTAATTCTAGAAATAGTAACATTTTCCAAAAAAAAACTATATCTTGTCCAAAGACATAATAATACATGAGTCTATAGCAACAAAAACACATGCTGAGCTGGAAACAAAAGATTTGACCAGATAGAACATAAAGTTCATATTATCAGAATGAGACATATGCAATTTGCTCAGACCAAAGAGGCATCTACTAAGAAGCCAAATGATCATGAAGCAATAGATAGGGTATGCTCAACACTCAACTTCATATATTTTATCATACTCATTTCTTCTTCTTTCTTTTATTTATATTCTTGTTCTCTTAATTAGGCTACATGACTTTAGGATATAATTAAAGAAATAGTTTTCTTTCTAATAAGATTTGAGTAGTGAATGGAACAGGCACATGCCGAAATATATTTGGCATGAAAGGGCCCAACATGATGGTCTACAAAGGCCAATACAAGCCTTGTGACAAAACAACACAAGTCACGCTCAGATCGACCCTAGGTTGCCCAAATATTCATACCTGAGCATGGTTGAAAATTTTCAACCCAAACAAAGTTTGGATTAGTTTTGGAGCTAAATCATTAGAAACCCAAGACTGACATAAACCTGAGAAGAAAAATATAAAAAAATTACTCTACCTCTAATTTTTATAGGCATAGCAAGGCATGGTTTTTTTAACAATGTAAATAAGCATGCTTTCAATAATATCTTACTATGCCTATAAAAAATACTTCCACACTAGCTTGGATTGAACTAGGGCTAGTCTGGTCCAACTCTAGCTTGCCAGTAACAACCCTATACTAGCTTGAATTCGAGTTATTTTGGGTAAAGCATGGTCAAACATGACCAAGCACGACCCAAGCAACCTATAGGCCAACAGGTCATACCGTGCAACCCTTTCGCATACATCAAAAAGAATAAATTCTAATTTTAGATTATCTTATATTTCATTAAATAAGAATAAAGATTACAATATAATCAATTCAACATAAAAATAAAATGTATATGTACTAGAATAAAAAAATAATGTGAAAATGAAAAAATAATATAATTTATAGAATTAGATAATGGGTAATATCTTATCTTTAATATTTTATTATAATTATTGTGTGCGATTAGACAAACACTAATATATTTAATTTAATAAAAACTCTGAAGTTAAATGTGTTTAAACAAAAATAATATTGTGATAGTTGAACACCTAAAAAATTCATGTATTATATGCATATATTAAAGATCATCTCTTAGTACAATATGAAGTGTTTTTGTCCCAAGGTAGTAAGTAGTAGGTCTTGAGTTTGATACACATAATCTTTGATTTTTAGATATAAGAATGTCAATGTATTAACTTCTCTCAAATCTCAAGCTAAACGAGAACTTCGAGCATTGTGTCATGGATTTGAGCTTTCTACTAAGCTCACGTGCGACACTTAGACAACTCGCCCCTTGGTTGTTGCTAAGTCAATCTCCTACTTGTCCTGCTTGCGCCTTGCTAAGCTTGGCTTCTACCCATGGCTTAGAAGAAAATATAACTTGAAAGAACACTTAAAAGAAAAATAACTATTGATTGAAAAAAATATTTTACAAAGCTTGGTGGTTTTTAAATAATATCACCTCCTACATATATACATATATGAAAGTATCTAGAATCTTTAAAATTCTCAACAAGCCTAGAGAATTCTAGAATATCTTACTATGTACACATATTTTTAAGAGGTCTCTAGAAAAATCTAAGATAATTTTTTTCCTTCTATATTCTTCCACACAAGTGTGACATTCTTTAGAATCTTTTAGAACCTCCTACATTCTTCTAGCAAAAGGACTTTCTAGGAGTGAGGGTGTGTCATTCTCCCCCACCAAAGTCAAAGACGTCCTCGTCAATCTTCCTACATAAAATTGATAGATCTATTTCTAGAACTGCCATAAAATTTTTATTGGCCCCCAACTAGCTTTACTTTTTGGAAGTTCCTTCCACTTCACTAAGTATTTTGTGTCATTGAGCTTATGGCTTTCATAAGCTAAAAAAGAACTTAATAACATAAAATATTTATTCTTGATAGTAATGAGACTCTCCTATAGCATTGTGCTAAGAAAAGGAATCTTGTTTGAGTATCCCATATGATACGATCAAGGATGACAAGTTCATGAAGGTAATCTTCTCCATCATGGCCTTTTTTAAGTCTTCAAAAGCTTGCTAGCACTTCTCATTTCACGTCCATACCTTACACTTCTTGAGAAGATTTGTCAATGGTGCTACTCTTACAGAGTACCCCTTGATGAAATGCTGATAGTAGTTAACTAAGTCGAATAAAGACCATAATTGTGATACCTTAGCAGAAGGATCCCACTCCTGAATAACTTTGATATTGGTCTCATCAATCACGAGCTTGCCGTCTTTGATATGATGTCCTAAGAAGCTCACTTCTCCTAGAGCAAAAGTGTATTTCTCATTTTTCACATAAAGCTCAATCTACCTTAATAGTCAAAACACTTCACTTAGGTGATCAATATGTCCCTCTAAAAAATTACTATAAATAACAATATCATCTAGATATACCACCACAAACTTATCAAGAAAATGATGAAATATCTTATTTATCAAAGTACAAAATATAACAGGTACATTAGTAAGACCAAAAGGCATCACTAGGAACTCATAAGAGTTATACTTTGTCACGCAAGTAGTCTTCAACTTTTTTCCTTCAACTATCCTCACTTGGTAGTATCCCGATCACAAGTCTAGTTTAGTAAAGTACCTTACTCTAACAATTTGATTAAATAAGTCAACAATAAGAGGAATGAAATACTTATTCTTGACCATCATCTTATTGAGCATCCGGCAGTCGATGCACATCTATAGTGTCACATCATGTTTTTTTTGGAATAAGGTTGACACACCATATGGAGCCATAAATGATTGGATGAATCCAGCATCCATCAACTCTTTCAATTGTCTTCTCAACTCTTCTAACTTTTGGGGGTGCCATTCTGTGGGGCCGCATGGCATGGGGTTTTGTTCTCGACTCCAACTCAATCTTGTGATCTTCCTCCCTCTTAAGTGGGAGCTTTTTGGATAGTTCTGATGGCATTACATATTTGAACTCATATAGAACCTTCTTGACTCTAATGAGCATTGAATCTTTCATAGGGTCAATTAGTTCTTCCTTAAGAACCACCAAGTAGATCACCACATTCTTTTTTAAACTTTTCTTTAATTGCATAGCCGATAGCATAGGAATCTTAGCTTTACTTTCAGTGATTATGGAAACCATATATGGGGTCTCCTCTTCTAAGATAGTCATTGAAGGTAGAAAAGGTATAGGTGCAGTATTTACTTAGCGAATGAAGTCCATCCGGATCATTATCTTGAAGTTATCCATGAGTATCACCGTGAAGTTGACGTTACCTTCTCATGACCCAATCTTCATTGTCACCCCACAAGCTACTCCTTGAAAAGGCTTGGAAGCATGGTTAATTGCCTTTAGCCATCATATCTCTTTGGATATCTAGAGCTTGAGTCTCTTTTCCCCCTCTTTTGAGACAAAGTTGCATGTGTCATCTGTTGTATATGTAATTTGTTTTTTGATAATCTGTTTGTATAAACAAATATTTCTGTTTTAATATTTTTATGTAAGTGGAGGAAAATAAATATTAAGAGGTCGGGGATGCGGCAGTAGCACAATAACGGAGGTCCCGCTGACTAATCCACTATGGTTAAATGAACCGATAGACTCTTTGATTATGTTTTTGGACATGGGAACTATTCATCATCTTCTCTCTCTCTCTCTGTGAGATTTATCATGATTGCTCTGTGCTGCACATACTATAAGATGTTTTTGGGTTTAATCTGTAATACATAAGCATTTTCTTATGGATGTAGCTAGTCGTAATGAGCGACTAGCGAACCAAGTTATTTTTGGTATTTTATTTCTCATTTTTGATTCTGCCATAATTGGATTGCTGGATTGGATATATATTGCCTATTTTTCTATTATTCTTGTTGTTTTTTGTATCTTAATATCACCACCGTTAAAGTGCAATTGCCCAATTGCATCAGTGTCTATCATGGTTTTGGTGGACATATCATTCACCTTGGCGACATGTACATGAGTCTTTTTCTTTGAAGCTTCTCCTTGCCTTGTTTGACCTTGAGGATATTTAACAATTGTATTGATCTCATATGAGCCTTATCACCCACTTGTTCAGTCTCCCTCTCGATCAAGGCATTGAGGGCCTTCATTTTAGGACATTCCGTTCCCTATGTGATCCATCGCAAAAGAAATAATTAGTCTTTGGCTTAAAATCCATATGCATGTCCCGGCTCTTACTCTCTTTGTTGGTAGAGACCATACTTGATCCTTCATTAGCATTATAATATTTGTAACATTTGTTTCCCCCATCTTTTGCATGACTACATTTGAAAGATGTTTTAATCTAAGAAGTCTCTTCTTCAAAATTCATGATTAACTTTACTACTGTCATAGTCATGGCTAAGTCGTGGATACCATGTCTCATCAATTCTTGCTCGGCCCAACTTAGCAAATTCTCCATTAAGTTGAAAATAAGTTTCTTCTCGTTCATATCAAAAGCTTCAAGCATAAGGGAAGAGAATTCCATGACATAATCCTGAATCGACCTTGTGTGCTTAAGATGCATGATCTTCTTACGGGCTATGTATCCCACATCTTCTGGATAGAATTACTTCTTGATTTCTTTCTTAAAGTCTGCTCATGTGTCTATGATGCATATCCCTTTTTTTATTTTAATGAATTTTCTATGCCACCACATAATTGCATTATCAGTGAGATAGAAAGTAGCAATGCATGCTTTTGTTTTCTTGTCAGTCAGTGCTATTGCCTCAAAGTATCTCTCCATATGCAACAAGTAATTATCTGGCTCTTTGGCATTCTGCAGTACAGTAAAAATGTATGTGTTTGGCACCTCCACCCTTGGTGCTTCATAAGTAACCATAATCCGAGCTGACAATACTATCTTATAAATGACCACCTCTTGCCTTAGTTCCTCTTCGTGCTTGGTCAAGACATCCACTCTTAGCTCTAAGCTAGTGAACATGCCTAGGACTCTAATAAACTCCTCATGCAATACCACCAGAATCGGCAAACGTTGCATCCACTCTTGAAGGTTTTGGATCTTCACCTTGAGATCCTCCACAGTCTTCTCCATGCTTTGCTCAATGAGATCCATCTCTTCCTTGGTGTTCGCCAAAACAACCTCTAACTGGGTCACCCTACCCTCCAAGCTCGTGAAAGGATCATGAAGCTTATCCTTCTTTCCCCTTCACTTAGCGGGAGGGTCAATGCCCTTTCTTCAAACTTGCTCTACAACTTCCTTTGCACGAGAGCTCACCATCATATCCTCCAAGTAACTCTCACACGGCGCAACCTTGCCTCTGATATCAAATGTCATGGATTTAGACTTTCTACTAAGCTCTCATACTGTACTTAGACAACTCACACATCAATTTTTGCTAAGTCAGTCTCTTACTTGCCTAGCTTGCTAAGCTTGGCTTCTACCCACGACTTGAAAGCAAGGAGAACTTGAAAGAAAGAAAAATTTTGATTGAAAAAAGATTCTTTACGAAGCATGGTTGTTTGTAAATAATGTCACCTCCTTATGTCTTAAGTTTAAAGAGGTTTTTTTATTTTATTATATAAACATTTATAAATATAAATATAGTGTTAGACAATGAAATGAGATGAGACTAAATGATGTAACAAACTACTGTTCAAAATTTTGTGAGATTTTCCTTTTCCCTCTTGTGTATTCTTTCTTCTTTGCTTCTATCTCCTCATGTGTATTATGTGCTTTATCTCTAAGAGTTCTTTTTCCCCTACATGAGACCCTAAGTCACTATTTGGTTCATGATATTTGGGATCAAAGATATTTTGCCAAATACCTCATATTCTTAATTATTGTCATTATAATTGTGGCTTTAATATTTTGGTATCATACTCTTAGTTGGTATCAAGGCGAGAAAATGATTTTTCTAATACTTAAATTGAACCATATCACATGGACATCAAGTAGATATCACATGCCTAGTCGATGCCTTTTCTCCTAAAGCTTAAGAAGGATTTTTTCAAATAATATTATTTTAAATTGGCAAACCAACAAACTCAAATACAATAGAATATATTAATCTAATGTTGATAATTTGGGCTAGATTATTTGATTATGCATGAAGCCCAAAATCAATCTTTGATCGATCAAAGAAATAAAGAAGGGGTGTTATGTCATGGTCAGCCCTAGTTTTTTTAAAGTATACCATAATATTTTTATTGGCATCACAAAAATGTCATTTAGTTTGGTTCACTCCATAATAAAAACCCAAAAATACACACCCCCATGCCAAATTAGCATGCCGCATAATAAAAAATGAAAAAAAAACTTTTAAAATCTCAATTATGTGTGCATGTGTATACATACATACATACATATAACCTTCAAAAAAAATTTATAAACGTTTAATGATACACACAATATACACATATATACCATGTGGATATATAATATATATATACATATATATAGTGTACATATATTATATATATATACATATATATACAGACACTGTTTATATGTATATACTATGTATATACAATGTGTATATACATATAAAATTATGTACATACAAAGTATATATATAGATTAATGTCTATATATATATATACTATGTATATGCATAGCATATATACATAGTATATATGCATAGTATATATATACATAGTATACATGTATATACACTTATGTATATACATAATATATGCATATATAGGATAAATACATAATATATATACTAAGCATATACATAGGATATATACATATATTATGTATATATACTCAATAAATATATTATGTATATCTATATATATTAGATACACACACACACACACATATATAAAGTATATAAAGTATAAAGATAATGTATATATACAAAGTGCATATACTATATACATATATACTATGTGTGTGTGTGTGTGTGTATATATATATATATACATGTCTAAAGTGATATTGTTTAGACCAAAGGTCAGATATCACTTTAGACGTATTATTACTTTCAGCAAGTACTATACATACTTTAAGACCACATAATCATCATGTGAAAGTATGACATTGAGACACAACAATCACCAACTACTTCTTGCACTAAAATATTCACTTGATGGAACAACATGAGGTAGTTGAAAACATCATGGATGATGACCTGGTGGATTAGGAGGTCACTGCGAATCTGCAATTGTAAATCCAATGCTTCCACTAGAGAAATCCAATGGACATTAGTAACTTGTTCAACTACCTAAAGGAGCAGAACATATCAAACATGTAGAATATTGATAGCATCATTAAGGACCACCTTGAAGAAGTTGGACTTTCTCTAGTGTTGCATGATGAAAAGGACGATAGCAAAGAAGTCCCTACCATGAGTGTTATGTGGGTAGGGTAACCTTGACATGACCTTAGGTATGACCCAAATTAGCCATGCGTAGCACAACATAGTCCAGAACCATGTCTGGATAGGGTTCATGGCAGCCTATGGCACGACTCATGTCATGCTGGGCCATGGCTAGTAGTGCCTCATGCCAAGCCAGACATGACCTGCATTATTGGCCTATTAGGCATGTTTTTAGAGGCACGTGACCCATGACCTATGACCAGACATGGGTCATGGAGAATGCATCATGGACTAATGGGTTCTAGCCCATTTTCTTTTAAAGCCACTTTTTGTTATGGTCATGTCCATCATGTTTTTACGTAATAGATCCTATCACAAAAAGTGACACGCATGGCTTGTGACTTTTAGTGTCATCTAAAAAACAATTTTTTTGTATAATTTATAGTTACTAGATTTGTTTCCAATATCTATAAATAGAAATTTCTACCCATTTAAACTTTATAGTTGCCATATTTGTTTCCAATAGCAATAGCTACCAGATTTCTGCCCATTCACATTTAAAAAATATATGTTATTTTAATATAAAAAAATTTTATAAATAAAGAATAGAAATTTCTTGAATTTTATTCTTTCATCTCATATTCTATTCATCTTATCTCTCTACTTTTCTCTACTGAGTTTAGTCTTCAGTACTAATATATAATTTTGATTTTTCTTTATTAATTATTTGTGCTGGTGGCTGGCTTGGTCTACAAAATTTAGAAAAAAGAGAAGAAGTGGTAGAAAGTGGAATACAATTATGAGGTAAATGCTTCTACTTAAATAAATTAACATGATTGTTGTTATGGTACATAAAATTTTTTATTCATTTTTTTATTTTTATTATTAAATAATTTAGAATAAAAAATATAAATAAAAAAAGATAGATAATGAGTTTAATGATAACAAATTTTACAGAGATTTATATAATAACGACAACCTAACTAAAAGTTACAAGACAAATATTAAGTTCTCTCCAATAGCCTCGATCTAAACTCATTTACCTAAAAAACCTAAAATTATGCAAACTTCAGTAGTATAAACTCACTTTAAGATACTAAAACAAATAAAAATTCTTGAGTTATTAAAAAAAATTAGCATGATATATATATATTGTAAAAAAAATAGCATAATATATATATATTGTAAAAAAAATACATACATGTAGAAGTATATGTCACACTTGCTACCTAAAAAGGTATGCCAATCAATGCACCAAAAATAATGGTGCATTAGATCCCAGACAAACGTAACTGATTCATAGAGCCTTTAAATTTGGATTAACTTCAACTTCACTGACCCATCTTATTTGTTATAATGACTTTTAAAAAGAATGCATGATCAAATTGATTACTATCATGAGTATTCCAATTAGATTTGTAGAGAATCATAGGGTAGTCACTATGATACAAATCTTCTATTAGCTTGCATATCATAGGATTCTTAGGTCTATAAGTAGGAATGATACTTAAATATTCTAAGTTAGAAAATAAGTAGTAATTCATCAATTAAGAAAATATAATGGAATGGTGTCCATAATATCTAATATATAGACTAGCCATAAAGATGCATTATTCACAATGTCTAACCCCCACTATATACATTCAAAATGGAAACTTAATATTAAAATTTTAGGATTCTTAAGATTTTCCATCCTCATGATAGCCTAACCATATATTAGTATATAATAATGATTTTTAGAAAATATAATATTTAGAATAAAATATTTAGTATTAATTTCAATAATATTTCTAATAATGGAGTAGTCATTAATATATTTGTTAGAACCATTATAGATGGGTCACTAGGTAAAAATTTTCACATTAGGTATATATATTATGTCATTAATCTAATAGCACAAGTGGGAATGAAAAATATTTTTTTCAATTTAGAAATATATGAAATTCACTAAAATACCTTAAGATGTCTAGCAAACAATACAAGAGTTTAGTAGTCTCTGTTTGTCTGTAGGGCTTAAAAAAATTCCAAATAAATGTGAGACACTATTAGAATTATACTTATTTTATGTTAGAGTTATGTGTTGGCTACCAATATATGATATCCAGCTACATTAATAGCAAGAGTTATTAACTTATTATAGATGATTCAGACTAGAAAACAAGAATTTCTTTTATAAAAATTTTAAAACTTTTTTTATATGACAAACATGTGTTCAATTGTGCACACTTTCATGACTTACATTACACTTGTGTGCTTTCACGACATTAGTAGTATGTTTAACAAATATAAATAATATATTATATTTAGTGCCATGACTATAGAGATTGATACCAAGTATAATAAAATAGTGATTATAATTACTTACATATCCAACTCTATATTACTAGAAAACAAGAATTTCTTTTATAAAAATTTTAAAACTTTTTTTATATGACAAACATGTGTTCAATTGTGCACACTTTCATGACTTACATTACACTTGTGTGCTTTCACGACATTAGTAATGTGTTTAACAAATATAAATAATATCTTATATTTAGTGCCATGACTATAGAGATTGATACCAAGTATAATAAAATAGTGATTATAATTACTTACATATCCAACTCTATATTACTTACCAATATGGGTCCTAAGGTTAATATTGAAAGGATAAAAAATATATTAAAATACATATCCACTCACATGAACCTAACAGACAAACATGAAGGTTTTTTTCATCACAAATCAAATGATATGTTTATATATTATGATATTAGACATGATAGTTATAGTGAGACTTCGAGTATGGACATGGACACCATATTCAAATATGATTTTTTTATTTAGTTAGCTCGAAGAAAATGACCAGGTGATCCATTGAATAGGAGTGAATTGTCTTAGTGCTTAAATAATAATTACTGATTCATCCTTTTCACATGATGATAATAAGAATCTAAATATTTTAAGTTGGAAAAAATTATATGAATCTATATATCTTGAGCTATCTAAGATGACACATGATCTACTGACCCCTCCGATATCTAGCACAACATTTGAGTCTACTTTTTCTGTGATAAACAATATTATTTTAGATAAAAGATTAAAACTATGACAAAATATCATAGAGCGACACTTTCATGCATTAAGGACTAAAAAGATTCGAGATTATGCCATCAGGATAAAACAAAAGAATTGGTAATTTATGACTTATAAGTTATGAAACATTGAGTTCGAGGATCTTGATGTCACCACTAGCGATACCTTCAAACATATATATAATAATGATCAGTATCAGTATCTACACTACCATATTACAAATATTGATTGATGATGATGATTCGAGACTCCAATTATTTTGGAATAAATTTTTTTTCATACAAAATGACATTTTGTTTGTTTTTAGATTTTTTAGTAGTTATGCTTCATGTTATGTTATAGATCATATTGATATTATACTTATGAATAATTTTTTTTTTCATTTGGGTGACTTTCATTATTTTGCATAAAATATAAAATTAAACTTTTAAAATATTTTAACTATGCATATTCAATTTAGACCTGCCTGCCACCCTACCTAAAACCAGCACAACCCAGCAAAAAACTACCTAGCTATGAACAAAATGAGCCATGTCGAGCCTAGTCAAATGAATGTCATACCGTGTCAACATGATAAGAGATCTATATCATCTCATGCAAGGCATGACACAATGACATGACAGGCCACACAAAAATGAATTGTGTCCGCATGTCACAACTTGTTTGACATCTCTAATTTTCATCAAGAAGTCGAATGATTAGATGAGTAGATACAAACCAATTGAATGGTTCAAAATAACACTAACATGAATTTCTTTTAAGCATCTCTACCTTGTTATATATATATATATATATATATATATCACCTTTAAAATGTATAACTATATACTAAATATATCACTTTAGTTAAGTAGTAATACAGACAAAAATTATCAAGTATCATTTTGCAAATGTTTATCATATTTTGTATGGGCCTAAGTTCGACCTAGTTGTGTTTGTCACTTAAAATGCAATATCACCATAGACAAGTTTTTATGCTTGTGTATGTATGTGTGTGTGTGTGTGTGTATTACACACATAATTAAGTCTTAATTTTTTTATATGATGTGATAAGACATGCTGATATTACATACTAATAACAAATTTACGTAGCCATGCATGGGTCTGACTCTGACTAGACCTTGACCGGATCGGCCAGCAGTGGGATGGGCAGACCTCGTTGTTAAGTACCGAGTGTTGACTTAAACAAACACAATTAAGATATAGCGAGATATTTAATTTGTGATAATTACAATTTAAAATGGGCAAGCTCCAGGGTTGCTGCCCGCGTCATCAAATCAAGTAGGTTGGTTGGCTCTTCACGGGGAGTCCGCACCCATGAACTTCGTACAACGGTGCTGCTTGTGGTTGACTTCCGAGACCAGACCAGACCTCTCGGTTTTCTTTTTCAACTACTTGCCTTCCCCATAACATTTAGGGTTCTCAAAAATACACACATTTACATTCCCCAAATGATAAAAATATAAATGCATATCTGACCATGTTGTTTAGGGTTCTTAGAACCCATCATTTTTAAAAAAAGATGTTCTCTAAAAAATTACCATTTAAAATTTAATTTTAAAATAATGATATTTCTAAAATCTAATTTTAGAAAAATGTCTCATTTTCACAAAAATATCCTTATTTTTTTACTAAAAAATAACTATTTTTTATTATAAACTTCACTATAATCAAGCCTCATTTATATATAATTTAATTACCATTAAAATAGATAAAATATTTAATCAAATTATATATTATTCAAATAAAATGATGGGTTGTATTATTTTTACAAATACTAGAATATTTGAGTGTATGCTTGTAAACATTATTCGTGTTTATCTTTATAATAAAGTTTGATTATCTATATATGTGTGTGTGTGTGTGTGCGCGTGCGCGCATAAACATGTATATGTATATTGGAGACCATTAATTAAAGTGTTTATTAATTATATATACAATAACTTATTAATTAATTATTTTGAGGTATCAGACGAGTTAGGTAAGTTTAAATTACATAAAACAAAATATTTATTTACCCATCTTATTAGATTATTTGATCAAGAAGAAGAATTGAAAATTATATTTATTTTAATAAAATGTTTCATCTTTTATTGTCTTTACTTTGAGAAAAATAGGATCATTTTTTCTCTCTTGTGAAAATCATATTTTATTTTAAAATATATATGGAAATTTAATTATTGATCTAAGTTAATAAATATTAATATTATTGAATTCAATTTATTTAATTAATTTATTTTTATCTATTTTATTTATCAAATAGAATGCATGGAATGTCCACCTAATATCAAAGATGTGGTAGGAAAAATAATAAAATAAATTATATTACTATGTCATTAAGTACAATCTTCAATTAAAATACTTAGTCTGACGTGCTAAATTTAGTATTTATCATCATCATCATCATAATAGTGAATCAATACTTTTAGTAGTTTGATGGAAGAGATGTTGAAGGAGTGTGTCTATGAGATCTTGAGTTTCATCTCCACTAGGTACCAAATAAACTACCTAGACAAAAAATATATGTTTCCTAGGATGCAATTGGTTGGGTGTTGAGCCTAATTAAGTTTAATAGTTCCACCTAATTAAATAAAAAATCATCACAATCATATCACATTTATGAATTTTTTTTTTGTAATTTTTTTTATAATTTTTTTTTTGTATTTTTTTTGTAATTTTTTTGGTTTTTTTTGGGTTTTTTAGTTTTTATAGATTTTTTTAGTTTTTTTAGCTTTTTTAGTTTTGTTATTTTTGTTATTTTTGTTATCTTTGTTATCCTTGTTATCTTTGTTATCTTTGTTATACTTGTTATCTTTGTTATTTTTGTTATTTTTTTATTTATTTTATTTATTTTATTTTTTTATTTTTTTATTTTTTTATTTTTTTATTTTTTTTATTTTTTGTATAATTATTTATTATGTAATAGATATAATCTTTTAATATTTTATATTCACACACACACAATTTAAATTTATATGAGAGCTCATAGAAATATCATATTATTTGAAAAATTAAAAAATGTCTAATTTTAATCATATCGAAAAGATGAAAACCATCACAACAAATATTGAATTTAGATATGGGCAAAGAGTCCTAAAATAAAAATAATTAAGAAAAAAAATCTCATTTTAAAAAAAATTTAATAATCAAAGTACTAAACCAAATATTTATGCTAAAAATTTTGTTACATGTTACAAATATTATATCTATATATATGTGTGTTAAAAAGATTGCATGTTAAAAATATTATATATATATATATATTAAAAATATTATATATACATATACAAACAGACACATACACGCCCACATCATAACATATATAAATGTTTGTTTATGCATATTACACACACACACACACACACACATATATACTTTTATATAAACATAGACAATATTTTTAAAAAAATTCCATTGTTTAATGTTCAGGGGTATTTTCGGATTTATATATTTAATGGCACTAGAACATGACTATTTTTGGTTTTAGTGTATTATTTATTAAATTTTTATAAAAAGGTGACTATTTATTAAATATTTTTTTATTTTAGGTTCGATTTAACGGTACACAATTTTTCCTTTATAAATTCATTCACAAATTAACAACATAAAAAATGAAAAGTAAGTACAACCATAACCATGATATAAGATAATGAGAATACCAACGACCAATAAGAAATATCCACCTTAAAAAATATAATAAATTATTCAAAAGTAAATGTTTGCAGCACGGCGATGAAATCCTGTTAAGAATCATTAAAAAATAAACTCATACATCGTCTGATAAACGGTGACGTGGCAATCTGATCTACGCCGCTCGTTTGTGACGATCTATGGTATTAGTAATACCAACGGCTGAGATTTTTGTTATAACAGTCAAGGTGGGTAATAGGGGATCTGGAAATCACCTGACTTTTGTTGGTACTTGATTACTGAAACTCGAAACCCTTAAAAGCTCTCTCTCTCTCTCTCTCCTCTCTTATTTACAGTCTTTTTTGTCAACTCAGATCTCTCTCTCTCCCCTGACTTGTTCTTACTATTTTATTGTCAGTGTGGTCGGGAACGGAGCTTTAAGGCGACGAACAAACTGTTCGAACGATAAATGCTCCCTCACTCATATGGTCAGTCACCGATCAAGCTTCTCTTATTTTTTGCGCATAGCGTCTTTATCGTTTTCTAGGATAAAACAGTCTTGGCTGACCATTAAATTTATGCATCCATTAAATTTTACTGGTAATTATGTATTTGTACGTGTTTTTAATTCGAATCGGTAGCTGATTATGTGTTCATCTGTTTTTCTCGAATAGTAGATGAATTTTCTGGTCGCGGTTGTCAGTTTCAATGAAATTTTCGTGCCGTTATGTTAGCATGAATGTTTTCAGTTTTTAGTTATGTAAGTCTGATGGCTGATTTTAATGTTTTCTAATCTTTATTTCTCAGATTAGATTAAATTTCAGGTTCTGGTTGTTAAATTTCATCTTCACTCTCATAAGGTTCATGGCTGAACAATGTGTAGATGTTTCGAGGTTTTCTCAGTCGCTGAAATTGAATCTTGTGTTTTCTGTCGTTCAAATTATATGGAATCTCAGTCCCTGAGATTTCAGTTATCATCCTTCCAAGTTCCAGTTTAATTTTGAAGTTGATGTCCTCATGTCCATACTTCACATTCATGACTGGTTAATTTTTTCAGTTCTTTACGATTAATCTTATTTGCATCTGGATCAAAGGATAACTTGAGTTTTAGGTCATTGTTGTGGATCCGGACAGTGAATCGAGATTAATCTTTCTTCACACTTGCTTACTCATATGCAGATTGTTAATACTGCTTTACATTATTCTCCGTCTGAAATATCTGTTGGAAAAGAACACGTGATCATGTTTCAATTTATTGAAAAATGGGATGTGTAATATGGCCGATACCATTTCTTAATGCTGAAGTTCTTTTGCTCATGTTGATTTTATGTTATTTACCACGTGACTATTGATTGGCATCTTTAATCTGATAAAAATTTATAATCGATCTGTATTTTGTACCCTGTAGGAAATGGAAAACTTTCAGTATGCTTTTTGTTTATGTAGTTTCAGCTTCTTCAAATGCAGAAAATATTCATAAAGATAAGTGCAGGAACTGAAACTCAGATTGATAGCTAAAATTTTCTGCAGAAAAAATCTATGAACAAAATCTAGGAACATAGGTTATTTCATGTTCAGTTTTCATTCATTCTTCTCTTTAAATGTCATGACGAAGCTAGTTTTTATGAACCTTCAAATTTAATAACAACCCATCTCTCTGCTATGTAAGCAGCATAAAAAGAAACTAGTTTATCACAACAACAACAAATTTAAAATGACAAGGATAATTCAGGCTGAAGTGTATTGCCTCTGTGATATATGCAGATCATCATAAATATTTTCAGCTATAATTGTTCAATTCTTGATTTCCTAGTGCATTTTTGAACATTTAGAATATCTCCTTTTGGAAATTCCTCTGTGACTAAGTCTGCAAGTTGATCTTCAGGCCTAAAGGACATAAGCTGAATTTCACCTTCAATTGTTTTTCTCATGAAATGATACTATGCAGTATGTTTGCTTCTACTATGATGGGCAAGATTCTTGAGTGTCGCTACTTTGATTGCCATCACATTAAATGTTTGTTTTTTTGCTTATACATTTCTCTAACAACATCACATTGACTTCTAGCCTTATGTAAAGGAAATTGTGAAGGAGTTCTCAATGTGTTATACTTCACCTGTGGATTAATTAAGGGATAGTTGTTTGCAATATTATTTGAAAAACAAGTACTCGTGTCTTCTCATTGAGTCTATTTGTTGGTCAATGTTCGACAAGAGATAACTAATGGTCGAGAGTCATCCTAAAGTCCTCATAGAGTTTATATAATATGATACTTATTAGAGATAAATATAAAAAAGTTCTCTCTAAGTCAATAACAAATATTTTTATTTCTTCAAGTATTATTGATTTTGTTACTCATACTTATTATTCATACTCAAATTATGAATACGTGAATTAGTACCTATTTTATTTGTAATTATTTTTATTTCACAATAGTTTTATTTCACAATATTTTTATTTCACTATATTTTTATTTTTCTCTATAAATATTATTATATCTAATGATAAATCCTTTAAAACTATTAGATATTATAATATTGATTTTTAAGTTTGATTTTTTATTTCTTTATTATCTTATGTTTATTTTGATTATCTGACTAGTTTACTTTTATTAAATTATTTTTTTTAGATAACTTAATTATAATTTTATTTTTTAATCTACTAATATTTATTTGTAGGATCAGAATACTCTGAGAAGGATTCTATTTGAGATTAAGCAGAGTAACACATGTCTTCACTCTTATGATAAAATTTTTGTCTAGATATTTGAGTGCATTGAATTTAACTATTTACTTGTATATTTTTAATTTGGTCACTCATAATTGATCAAATTAAAAATATTTTATCTTAATATTAAAAATATTTTTATTCTGAAATATGAGATATGACAGTTAGATTAATATATCAGAGCTTCATATATTCTATGTTAGTTTGGTGACAGTAATAACCTATTCAATTTGATATACTCAAACGTATGGAGAACTAGTAGAGAAGTGACTATAAATAATTTTATGTATTTATTATATTTATTGATTATTACTCATGATGTACAAAATTATATTTTTTTTGTGATAAATTATAATATTTTTTATTTTTTAGATATTTCATAAAATAATAATATAACAGTTCATAGCATTACAACTCCTTTTTTATATTGTTTATTTTATTTTTTTCTACTTTATTGATGAGAACATCCAATTTATCGGCAGTCTTAATTATATTTACTCATTATATAAGAGTATTTATTGTATATTGATTACTATGATGAGTGTTATTGCATTATTCATTTATGTTTGAATTTTTATTTGGTATCAAAGCCAACAACCCTAAGAAAAAATAAATCATAGGGTGTGTGCAAGGAAACAAATCATATAGAGAGAAACATATGTGTACTCTACCAGTATAGCACATATATATGCAAGTTACAATACATGCACAAATTAAAATATAGAGGTGCACGTCACTAGGACTGTTCATCACTCTATATACTAACTTTTTTTTGGATGATTTGGAGTATATTTTATTAGTTTATTTATACATAATTATGTTTTTATTAGAAATATTTTATTAAATTTATATATGAGTGATTTTGACAAATCTTAATGAAAACATAGATATTTTAGGTAAAATTAGTAGACTTAGTGGAGCGAAAGCGTGAATGAGGAGAGAGAAGCGATAAAGAGTAGTGATATTTCTCATGTCATGACTTGAGTTATCATTTCACTATCTTTTTGAGTAGTTGCAACATTCTTTCTTGGTTTTAACTCAATATATCTAATCGTGATAATTTGTATAAGTCATGACTCTATCATTGAATTGACATAATCTTTCTACCATGCCATATAATATTTATGACCATACTGAATTATTGTAATTATAGCTATATTATCTTTAAAACATAGAATGATTTTAATATTATTTTTACTTGGTAGCAACTAAGTATCCTATTGGTATTGAGCCAAAACACTAAGTGTTTTGATTCGTAACATTATTTTGTACTGTGATATTTTATTCCAGAGAGCATGTACCTTGGTCATGGTTTTTTTCTAGTGCCTTGATTTTGTGTTTCAGATAGAAATTATTAAAGTCTCGACTTTAATAATTAGATAAGTTTAATCTCAACACTATAATATTTAGTTATAGGGAAAAAATATCATTTGCTGCTATTCCTAGTATCTTGACACTTTGTTTTAGAGAGAATTAGTCTCAATTATGACCATTTTCAGTATCATAAATCTTGCTCTAGAGTAGAGTTATTTGAGTTATGACATCCATTATTATTGTGATTTTGGTATGCAAGAGAAGATTTGACAAGACATGATCTCAAGCCAATGCCATAATTATCAACTAAAAGTGTCACACAATATCTTATAAGTATTTAAGCAACATTTAGAATAAAAAAATGGTGAAGAGGGGAAATTGAATTTTGAGCCAAGAGCAACACCAAATTTTAGGTGGCATGATTCCATCTTTAAATTAGGAGGCAAATCCAAGGTGAACATGGACAATACTTGATTGAGTTTACATTTGATACTTAGACTTTTCTTGGGATTATATTGGAAACTCTCGATTTTATCAGATGCCTTTTAAAATATTTCCCATGAAATATTTTCTAATATTAGGCTAAATTAAGATTTAGAGTTGAGTTATATACCTGTGTGTGATAGATATGTAATTTTGTATTGTTGATATTTTTGTTAATATTGAAATATGGATGTTGATGGATATGAATATGATATATAACTAAAATTTAGGATTTTTACTATATCATAGATTTATGCATGTTGGTCAAAACAGATGGTGACAAATATATTATAGGATATACTTGTACGATATAATAAGAATTGACAACTCTTCTAACCCTAACACATGAGATAATCATATGTGTAAAAACTCAAGATTGAGATAAGTTTAATTATTATAATTATGATATTTATGAAACCAAAAATATGAATACACTTACGATCAATTTATTGTGCATATTCTGCAAGAACTAACCACATGTGATACTTGGGCTAAGTATAATGTCTAATCTAGTAATTTCATCATAGTATAAAAGTAATGTATTGATCATGATTGACAATAAAAAGTAAGTCATGAGGCATACGCATGAGATAAATTTATGTATCAAAATATAAGATTGAGATAAATTTATGTATCAAAATATAAGATTGAGATAAATTTAATCATTATAAATAATTACGACTAATCCATTGTGTTAATTTCTAGAAGTACTATTCACGAGTGATGTGGGGGTTTAGTACAATGACTAATCTAAGAGCTTATTCATAGTGTAAGAGTCATGATGAATAGTGACTGGTAAATTATGTGACATATGTAAGAGGAGGTGATTCATATGGTGGTGATAGCCATGCAAGTTTATTTTTCTTGTATGATTTTCATAGATGAGATTTATGAGAAGATGTATGTTAATTGTGGTGAGTATGATCTTTATGAAGTTGAAAGTATAAACATATTTATTATCATATTTTCTTGAATCTTAATATATTAGAGGTCAAATAATAGAATTTCATATTCGAAATAATCTCTAAGGATAGTTGACGATATGCCTAAAAGTAGTAAATATGTGAATAACCCATGAATAGAATAATATGTAATTTTAGTGGTAAAATAGCAAGGAGATAACTACTAGATAATCATCCTTGGTAGTAATAGTCAAAGATGACAATCATCCTGTATGCTAAGATGGCACTTAAGCATTTTCATACTAATTTGTCACTCGTTCAATAATCAAATACAATATTAAATAAATACTAAAGAAATATCCTCATGCACAAGAAAATGAATGAACTTAAGAGTTTAAGTATCTTCCCAAAATCTCAAGTTTATCGACTCAACTTGAGCAATAGTTGGTTTATTTTTTATTGCTCGAACTATCAACATAATTTATGTAGGATTAATATCTTGATTTATGTCTATTTTATTACTTGTACGACTTGTATATTTGGGAAATTATGTTGAATGATAGATAATTGTCCAATAAGGTTTTGGGATTATGTCAATCAATATCAAGATTTGACACCCTTGCAAAGTCGCAACAACGATGTTGGTAACTGCCGCCACACTCCAATTATGTGCGATGGGCATCAATGCTTACTACATTGATGTTGTGGCAAGAAGAATAAAACATCGTCAAAGCTCTGATGACAGTGCATCGCATCCTTTGGAGACACTTGATGACACAATTCATGATTAAAGCCTCAAAACCCTAATTCAAATTTAGTAGAATAGCACAATTTGGGTTAGGGCTTGAATCCCTACTTTATTTTGGGGCAACACTTTCAAAATATATCTATTTTGATTTTATATCTAAATTAGAATTTTGGGAAAACCACAAAATTAGGGTTCACTATTCATTTGGGGACATTACTATTTACCAAAATTAGGGTTCCAGATTGAGAGGAATTCCTACTTCTTTGATTGACACATTAATGTTTTGTGAGTCATGATATGACATTAATATATAGACATATGAGATCTTTCTTATAATATACATTTATAGGAAGAAGGGCCATACTTGAGGAAATTATTGAGTATTATTTTTAGAGAGATCATGGACTTTACACAGTATTGGGAGAAACATATTGACTATTAGAATTATCTAGAGGTCCTCACAGAGTTTATATATTGTTACACTTTTATTTATTATAGAGGAGTATATAGAACTTATCTCTAAGGCAACTTGAGATATTTTTCTTCATTCAAGTATTAATTGTTGTTTCATTCATGCTCATACTTTATATTCTTAGATTATTGACATAAAAATCAATATTTTTATTACTAATAATCATATCATATTTATTATTATTATTTTGTTCTAAAAATATTATTGTAGCTATTGACAAACTCTCTAAAATTATTGGATACGATAATATTCAACATCAATTTTTATTGCTTTTCCATTATATGTTTATTTATGATTATTTTTTTAATTTATTTTTTGAGTTATTTTTTTCAAGCAACTCAAGTCTAATTTTATTTTTATTACTATATGTTTTTTTAAGGATTGATACATTGAGGAATACTCTATTTGAATTTAGTATGATTGATTGCATGTCTTTTAATCTAGATGTTTGAGTGTATTAATTTTTTTCGTGCATTCTTAGCTTAATTATATATCATTGGCCAAGTTAAAAATATTCTACCCTAGTCTTAAAAGTATTATTATCTTAGAGGTTAAGTCATGTTACTTATCACTAATCATGTTTATAATATTTTATCCTAGTCTTAAGGGTACTATTATCCTAAAGTGTGATCCCCATTTGTTAGGAGAGTATGTCAAAGCTTCTTATCTTGTACATAAATTTGATATAAAGACTCATTTGATTTGATATACTCAGACATATGAGGATCTAATCGAAAGCTCTTTCTAGTCTCATTTCGATTAGATCGAAATGAGACTAGAGATGAGCTTATCGAAGAGCCAAATGATCATTAACTAATTTCTCAAATCTTAACATTCTAATCATTTTATCAAAGGGATAAAAGAGCTGTATTCAATATTTGATTTCTTAAGTTTTATCATACTCTTATTTTATTCATTCTTTTATGTTATTGATTTATTTTTTTTGACAATGCTAGCATATCCAAATCTCTTTCTGAAATATTATCTTATCTAGAATAACATCGAGCCATGATGTATGATATTTATCTTATCTACTCCAATGAGAATTAAGAACTATTACTACAACATTCAAATTTTAGTAAAGTCCCCTTCCAACTACAGGTGTGTGTTCATAATGAAGATATGCTCAAGTAGGAAGATCAATTATCTTAAGATGAAACTTTTTGTGAGGGGATTTATCTAGATATTTGATGTATATTATCATGATACTTTATCTTTAGTAGACAAGATGTCCTCAGTGTGGATTTTTGTTTTGTCGGCATTATCTCATAGATAAAGGATACATCAGCTAGATGTGAAAAATATATTCTTCACTATGACCTTGAAAAAGAGGTGTATATGGGAAAACTATATTATTTTGAACAAAATAGTCAGATGTATTTTGTAGATTATGGAAGATATTCTATGATATGAATTAGTTATTAAGAGTCATGATTTGTAAGATTTTCATAGGAATCACTTTGTTTGGGTTATACATATATGCTACATATTTTTTTTTGAAAGAGCCATAAAGACAAAGTGATTTTGTTGATTATGTACATAGATGTGCCAAATATGCTATGTTTGGCCAAAATGATCCACTTTTTATATACCCATGTAGGTCATCGTGTTGTGCCTAACACAACTTGTTGGTATGTTGGCTACCCAAGTTGTTCTGGATTGTGCTAGGTTGAGTCGGGTAGTGCCAAATCCACCACTGGCTGCTCTCATGTCTTGGATCCTGGTCTTGCACTTTTGCTGAGAAGCTTTACTCTCGCTCCTATAATTCAACTGTAGTGTAGCCAACTAGCTTGGTCTTCTTGGATGCTATGCCTGGGCATGCCTATATTTTTTAATTTTAATTTTATAAGTGATTAATTATCATATTATAATAATGATATTACAATATATAAATATTGTAATATTTATATATTAATTATCATAATATAAATAAAAAATTTGTTAAAAAATTAAATGTAAATCACTAATATTAAAAATATATATTATATATTATAATATATAAATATTTGAAAATATAGATAAAAAAAACTTTGAATAACAAAATCAATTTGTATGAATTAGATCATCAAAGCTCATTGTCTCTATTAGATGTTGTATAGTGGTGATGGGCCTCATGGTATTATAGGCCCAAAAAAGATGTATATATATGTGTGTGTGTGTAATTCATTTAGAATACTATAAGTGAAATATAAACAGTGCTAGGAGGAAGGGCTGCCATTCAACAAAAAAGAATGAAAAAGATTTTCTTTCTTTCAATATGATATCGGAGGCCAATAAGAGTAAGTACCATAAAATACTTGTTAAGTTATGTTTGTTGAGCCCCAATATCAGGAGTAAGAGGCATCATAGTCAAGAACTCCTCCTTAAGAGAGATAATTTGACTAATATAAGTAGATAGATCCAAGTCCTATTGTCTGATATGGGCAATAACAGAAGTCACCTTATAAAGACGTCTGTAATAAATATATGAATTTGAGTATAAAAAAAATGAAATATTTTTGCTGTATCTTAAAGGTCATGATACTAAAATTTGGATGTTCTCTATATTTTTTAAATAGATTACTAATATTGTATATGCAATAATGTGTAATACATGTGCTGTGAGTGTAAAAAGACGAACACATGTTCATCATATCATAAAAGATCTTAATAAATTTTATAAATAAAATTCTAATCTCCAGTCTGATTGGTCAATTATTATTTTTATTTTTGTTATTAATATAATTGGATATTACATATTAGTAGATAATATATAAATCAAATATCAGGCATATATATGATTATTTGTGTCTAATATTTATTTGAAATTTTTTTAGTCCTATTGACTTAGAGTGTCAAACTCTTGTAGTTCGTAATATATATTTAAATATTTTAGTATATTTCTTATATGATCTAATGAATGAGTAAATTATTTTTATTTCTACTTACACTATTAGATTATTTATATGATACATACACCTCACACGATAAATCTTGTCTTATGGCTCATTTATAATGATTCTATTAAATATATTAATTATTACCCTATTATTTGAAATATTATCAAATATTATGTTAAAAATCTTATTTTAAATCTCGTATTCTCTAAAAATCCTTGACTCATTTAAAAATGATAGGGTCATCATGAGGATGGATAATCTCATGAAACCCTAATATTTTTTTTATTTAGTTTTCATTTAAAATAAATAAAGTGAGCTATCATGCATGTGAATGCATTGATATTGTGCAAAGTTTTAAAAGACGAAAGTAGAAGCCGAGGTGTAAATCTCAAGGTATTAAGACATAAGTTTTTTGAGCATCACAATATATTTAATTTTTTAAAATATATAAAAAAATAGCATAAATAAAAATATGAAAAATCAAAGTTTTAAAAAATATTTTTAAGACGCGCATTGCCTATAAATATAATTAATAAATATATTAATAATAAAATAAAATAGTATAGAATACTTTAATAAATATTTTGTGGTATATTAAATTTTAATAAAATTTAAATTATTTTATCATTATTAAATTAAAAATTTAAATTTATTTTTTCATTAATAAATAATATGGAATACTCGGAGCCTCCCTCTTTTCTCTCGCCCTTGCCCTTGCCTCTCGCCCTCGCCCCTCTCCCATTCCTCTCGCCCTCGCCCTCGCCCTCGCCCTCGCCCCTCTCTTCTCTCTCCTCTCCCCAGCTCTACGAAAAGCTTGATAGAGCTTCCTGGAGGTCCTTGTTGGAGCTCCATCGTGGAGCTCGAAAGAGCTTCTCGAGCTCCATTGTGGAGCTCAATAGAGCCTCTCGAGCTCCATAATGAAGCTTTGTCGAGCTCCGTAGAGCTTCATGCTTTTTTTAACGCCTTGAGGTGTTTTTAGAATGTCTCGCATTGAGGGACGTGTCAATGTGTATCTTAAAAATACTTTTTAAAACATAAATATTGTGAC
Organism: Sapria himalayana; assembly: GCA_029783825.1. NCBI lineage: Eukaryota > Viridiplantae > Streptophyta > Magnoliopsida > Malpighiales > Rafflesiaceae > Sapria > Sapria himalayana. The sequence goes on along the minus strand of JAREIK010012673.1, from coordinate 363,068 downwards.
TAGTTCAAATGTTGGATATTACAGAGATTACTTTTTTATATATTTTAAGTTTGTTGATTATTAATTTTTTTTATTTTATAATTTTTTATTAGGTTATTCCTACTGGTCATCTTAGGTATCTTACCATAATTTGATTGAATGTATTTGTCTATAAAATAGAGTAGCCTAGGATTTTTTGAAAATCTAATTGGAAGACTCATTCTAGCGATAGATTTTGTCATGCATTTTTTTGCATACCCATCTCGATAAATGAACAGGTCATTGAAGTTGACCCGTTTCTTTGCATACTCAATTTTAAAGATCCTGTCAATAAGTTGAATTCATCTATGATTCAATGTATCATATTTTTTGATGTATTGTTTGAAGTATCTTCTAAAATATTCAATATTACCGGTACTCCTACATGTATATATATATTTTTGTAATATATACAGTTGGCTAAACTTTCTTTGACATACATAGAATTTTTATTTTTAATTATCTTAAATATGTCCATACTATTGATATTTATCTATTCTTAAGTTTTTTAAATACAAATATAAGGGCCAAAGCCCTAAGAGAATTAAAATTTGGATATTTCGATCGAGTTATTATTATCTATGTTTAGGTTAACTTCATTTTTATTATATTCATTATTTTTTTATCTAGTTTTATATTTTAAAGATTATTAAGTAAGAGATAATTTTTTTATATTGTTAAATTTATTTAAATTTTAAAAATAAATTAACTAAAAAAAATACTTAAAAAATAATAAATATGCAGAATATAATTTTTTTGATAGTAATAAAATTGATATAAAAAATTTGTACAACCTAAAAAAGATTTAAATTATTATATTCATTGGGAAATACAATAAAAATTTCTATTTTAACTTTTTGAAGAATTGATTCTGCATCTTACATTTTTCCTTCATGCCATCTATGGTTCCTCTCCCTTCATATGTAGTAAACAGTAGCTGCAAAGACTACTTTCCGTACATGGTTCCTGGTTGAGCTTGCTGAATTTTTTTTTAATGATCTTGAATCTTGAAGGAATGATATCCACATGTCCTTGCGTTGATGTCTAGCTTTTTAGTTGCTCCCATATGCTTCTGGTAAAGTCGCATTCGAAAAAAACATGCTTGAAAGATTCTGCTTTGGTGTAAAATTCGCATTGCATGTTTTCTGGGGTTGCAAATAAGTGATTTTTGGTTCTAAATTTCCCACATTTAGAGATCCACAAGAAGGCGGCATGTTTAGGATTATGGTTTGGAAACCATATAACTTTGGTCCATGCTTTGGTTCTTCTTGTATTATTTCTAGATAGATATTTATAAGCATCGGATATTATCCTTCCGTTATCACCCCATGTATTGAGCAGTATTTTAGCCTTTGTGATGCCTCCTGTTTTTTGAATTAACATATCCCTAATCAAGATTAGGGATTTTAAGATTGGAGGATCCTTTTTGAATACTCGATATTCTCAAATATTTTGTGAATTTAGGTAGAAGATATGAATTTACTAAAAAATTCTCTTTTTTGTTACTTCTCCACAAATTTTTAATAAAAAATGATTTATTTTAAATAGATAATCCAAGAATATCAAGCCCTCATGTAGAAGTGGGCTTACATATTTTTTCCCATGAGGTTTTGGGTCTAAATCTGCCTGTCTATGGATCTCCCCATAAGAATCTTTGACATGCACTTTTAATTGCATTAATGATGGATGAAGGTAAGAGGAATACTGAAAACCAATAACCTTCTATATCCTGTATAATGATACACAGTAATTCCAACTTTCTAGCAAAGGAAAGTATTTTACTAGCCCTTTGATAAATAACTGATATAATCTTGACTAGTAATGAAGAAAATTGAGCAGTAATTAATTTGCTTGATGATAGTGGGATGCCAAAAAAGGTGAAAGAGAGATTTTTCAAAGAATCCAGAATCTTTAAGCATTTCTTCTTTCATTTTAATGTGAACTCCTCCAAAGAAGATATTTGATTTGGAGGAGTTAGCATTCAATCTAAAAGTGGCAGCAAACTCACTTAAAGTATTTAGAATGATTTTTATTGAGGCATTTTCTTTAGCGAAAATGATCAAGTCATCTACATACAATAAGTGGGAGATTCTTAATGAAACACATCTCGGGTGGAAAGAAAAGTCTTTTGAGTTTGTTGCTTTAGTGAGTAGTCTAGATAAATATTCCATCCAAAGAGCAAATAGATAGGGGGATATGGGATCTCTGTGCCTTAACTCCCTTTTTTTCTTGAAAAATCCATGCAATTCCCCATTAATCACTATTGAAAAGGAGGTAGAGGACACACATTCATTGGACTATATCACTAAATCTTTTTGGGAATTTGAAGGCTGAGGGTCTCCTTCAAGAAAATTTAGTCCACTGTGTCAAATACTATTTAAAGATCAATTTTTAGAAAGTATTGTGGTGATATCTTTTTTTTTGCATATTTTTTTATCAAGTTGCGTGCAAGTAGAAAATTATCAAAAATTAGTCGGTCTTTTATGTAAATTGTTTGGGCTGGATTTATTATTTCTCCTTGAACTCCTTTTAATTTCAAGGCTATCAACTTAGAGATAAGCTTAGTTAAAGCATGAGATAAGACTGAGTCTTTCTCTTTCATTGAAGAGGTGTGAGAAGACTTGTGAATTAGGGCTAGATATGCATGATTGATTTGCTTAAGCATTCTTCCAGAATGAAAGAAGCTTTGTGTAACACAAATTATATCATTCCCAATATGATCACATGCCACTTTAAAGAATTCTATCGTATCTCCATCCGGCCCTGGGGATATGCCACCCCACATGGAGAATAAAGTTTCTTTTATCTCTTTTGGCGAAAATTTTAGAGACAGAATGTTATGTTATGTTTCATGGAGTGTTCGCTCGTTAGTAATAATAACATCGCATATGTTCATTCTGCTTTTTGATGAGCCCAACATATTTTTGTAATATTCTACAAATGCTTTAGATATTTCCTCATAAGAAATATTTAAAGCATTTTATTCATTCATCACCATTACTATTTTATTCCTCTGCATTTTAGTATTTGCCTAAGTATGGAAAAATATTGTGCATTTGTCGCTTTGTTAACTTAACTTTCTGCCTAAGGAATGATAATTCTGATTCCTCAAACTTTCTCATTTCTATTTTTAGACTAGTTTCTTCTTTCCTAAGAATGTCAGATAGAAATTGTAATATCTTTTCTTGAATTTATTAGAGGGACTTTTTTGCAAGACATACCCTTACATCAATGTGCCCTAAATGTTAACCAGTTGAAACATTAATGATTCTTGAGTTTTTTGTTTCCATGAGCTAAATAATATTGGAGTGAACTCCGTCTATGTAAGTCACATATTATAGAATTTGAAAAGAATCTTTCATTCATGAGCTCCTATTTTAATAGATAATAGAATCATGCAGTGATCTGAAAAAATTCCAGGGAGAAGAATTTTGCATGAGTGTCTAGAGAAAGAATACAATATGAAAGAATTCCACAAATGCAATACTTTATCACTTCATCAATCAAATTATATCCATCAAATTGGAAATATAATAATATTATAGATATATTTTAAAATAAAAACAATTAAAAAAACTATGCATGGGCTTGAAAGAAAGCAAAAGAGAAACAAATTGGAGATACGCGATTACCGTGAATAGTGAAAAATAAAATATATTTTAAATGCTATTTATAGAAATTATTTTCATAAAAAAAAATATATTTTAATTTTTTAAGTTATTTTTTGGACTGAAATTTGATAGTCATTGAATTTCTTCCAATTAGTTATTGGATGAAATCCAAATGCTCACACACACACACACACACACACACACACATGTATATATAAAATCATTGTGAGGTTGGTTGATAATTTATATTTGATATCAAAGCTTCGTTTGGTGTTGGCTAGATTTGGAATCTAACAAAAGATAATAGAATACAAGTGAGTATTCAAATGAAAGATAAATATTGATGGAAAGATAAAGAAGCACAAATAAAAGCTGGTAGCTACAGAGTGCTTTAAAGTTGCATGCAATGAGATCTTCTCATTAGTAGTGAAGATGTTATCAATCCGGGTGGTGTTGTATGTTGCAGGAAGGTTGATTGAGAGGTTAAGCAGTTAAATGTGAAGATGATTTTTTTTCACGGAGACTTGGATGAAGAAATCTTTATGATGCAGCTGAATGGTATCGGGACAATAAATTCTATACTAGGAATGTGGACACTGAAAGATTGGGAAAGGAGAATATTATATCTTGGGCAGCATAAGTATGTTGAAGGAATACTTTGCAAGTATAACATGTCCGAATGCAAGGTGGCGAGAAGTCCTATGATGACTGATATGATGACTAACATGTATCTACTCAATAGGAAAATGGGAGATAACTCCCATTTCATATGTTAATATTATTTGGAGTTTGATGTATGCTATGATATGTATGAGACATGATATTTCACATGTCGTGGGAGTATTGAGCATATACATGTTAACTCAAGGAAGGAGTATCGAAATGTCATTAAAAGGGTGCACAAGTATTTACGTGGAACTTTTAATTTTGTGTTGCAATTTGGTGGTAACAACAACAATGAGACTTTTGAAGTCACTAGAGTTGTTGCAGATTGGGGTGGAGATGTGGATTTTAGAAGATCCATGAGTGAGTATGTGTTCAACCTGTATGGTTGATCTATGAATTGGATGAGTACTAGATAAGTTGTTGTTTCCCTTTCTCTACTAAGACGTAATATATGATGCTTACTCATGCATATAAGAAGCTGTCTGGAAAAAGAGATTGTGTTCAAAGATTGACTTCGAGAAAAAGGAACTAATGCTCAAATATGTCGGTTAGATTGTTTTTCTCATTTCTACTAACATGAGTTAAGGGGTCAATATATGATGTTAATGGTATACGTTGATATTCTGATTATAAAAGATATTTAATTTGAGATATTCTAATTAAAATTATTTATATAGTTAGAGTTTTAAATATAAAACTTGATGTGTATTATATATTTTTTGGATATAGAGGTCAGACACTCAGGAGGTATGACTTTTTTTAGAGAAGATAAACTTTTGTTAGTTGTCGATATGATGAGATGCATGTCTGTTGACTTGTCACTTGATTTGAGTATATACTTATTTTCATATATTTATTTCTTAGTTGATTCTACCAGATATAAGTGAATTATAGGAAACTAAATTATCTATACTGACTATACTAGATATTATAAATATTATTAGTATAATTAATTATTTCTTATATTCTCTCATATATTTTCATATGAACGTAGTTCATATGATTCTCAAGTATGTAAAGAGCACTCTAGGATATGAGATTTTATTCAAAGATCAAAAGATATAACTGAGTAAAATTATATTCAAATTCCAATTATGCTTTAATGATTACAGAGATAATTAACTATAAGATTTTATATTTTTCTTATAGATAATCTTGTCTACTAGAAAAATAAAAGATATATTAATTACTAGATTCAATGCAAATGCATAGTACAAAATTATGGTATTAATTACTTGTGAGTTTTAGTGAATTAGTTATTTCTTGAGGAGATCTACTTACTAATTTAGAGGTTAATAATATTTTTTTGTAATAACCAGACAACTTGACACATTATTTTTAATCTGATGTTTCATGATTAGGCGAAATATATTGAAGTTGATTGTTACTTTACACGATAGAAGATCCAGGATGAATCAATATCCATTGTCTATGTACCTGCCATCGAATAGATTATGCACATCTTCACAAAGATTCTTAGAAGATTCCATATTTCTTTCATTTCTTCTAAGTTAAGTATTTTTCACATGTACGCAAAAGTTTCAATGTGGTATTGACGTTTTGTTTCATTTTTTGTATATCTTTTTTTTCTTTTTATTATTTGAGAGCAACTAACATATGGTCACTCTAGGTCATATATATAATAATGGTTCTATTTTCATATTTTAAGATTTTTATTGAAATAAAATATTTTTTCTTTCTTATTTTTCTCTCTCTTCCTGGACCATCATAGGGCTGAAATCCTAGAAGCTTGTCGAACACAATCATTTTTAGTATTCTTAAGCCATCTGGCAACCATTTAAGACTTTAGGTTATATTTGGAGAATAGAGATTTGAGTATCCTATTAAAAATATGTTAAAAATATATCAAAAACTTATTTAAATCACATTACTTTTTTAGAAAAAAGTGGTGGGCGAAGAATTCTACATATGTTTATATGATTATTGAAAAATTTTTTTACTAATGACATTGATTACTATAATGGTGATATTTGTTAAGTAGATTGATAGCCAATGGTTGACAATTTAGACAATTGTAGTAGATTATTATCATATCTTTGATGTCATGTAAAATGATTAAATTTAATATGATACATCACATTCATGATAATATAAAAATACATAATGTTATTATTTATATTATGATTGACTCATATTTCTGAAGTTGCAACATATGTTCATTGTCACTACTTTAATTGTGAAGTCGTGACTTGAACGGAATCATTACCTATTTTGTGTTGTTATGACTGAAAAACATGTATTTGGTGTTGCAACCTGAATTATGAAGTTGCGACATGAATGAAGTCGTAATATATTTTATATTGTTTCGATTGAAAGATTTAAGAATTAATCTAAATTGTGAAGTCACGACTTGAATAAAGTCAAAAAATATGTTCGATATCATGACCTAAATTGTAAAGTCATGACTTGAATGAAGGCGTAAATTGTCTTGTTGTTGTTGCTACTGGAAGACTTAGGGATTCAAGTCGTAACCTTATTCTTTGCTGTTGTAATATGAATAAATAAAGTTGTAATATGAATATGATGTCACGACTTAGGTCTTAAAGTTTAAGGAAATTTTTTGTTTTACTATATACAAATTTGTATATGTAGAGACAAAAATAGTTGTAACAAAGAGTTAAAAGCTATAGTGAATTTTGTTCTCCTCTCGATTGTTCGTTCTTCTCTCCCCACATGTTCTCTTATGTATTGTGTGCTTTATCTTTAAGAGTTCTCATCCCCTTTCTTGAAACCCAAATCACATTTCGATCCTCACAATTAGTATTAGAGGGATATGACAAGTATGTCAAGAATCCCAACAAATTACTTGGACTATTCTTATAATGTTGACATTCTTAGTACATACTATTAGGCATAGTTATGAAAGGCGCGCCTGAGGCACGCCTAAAGCTCAGGCGCCACTACTCCTGGGAAAAACGTCTCGCTTTAGGCGAGGTGCAGGTGGGTGAGGTGCAGTGGGCAAGGAAGCACGGACACGGCACGAATATGTGTCTGATACGCCACGTGGCATATCATTGATAAATTCGTATCCGATACGTCATGTGGCGTATCGGACGTCCAATAGGCGGCAGAGGGCAGGTGCAATTTGAGGGGAGGAGGCAGGGGGGAACACGAATTGAGGGGGGAGGCAAGGGGCGGGCGCGAATTGAGGGGGGGAGGCAGGGGACGGGTGGGAATTCAGGGGGAGGTAGGCGGGCGGGAATTGAGGGGGAGGTAGGCGGGCGGGAATTGAGGGGGAGGAGGCAGGGGGCGGGCAGGAATTGAGGGAAAGACAGGTGGGTGGGAATTGAGGGATGAGGCAGGCGGACGGGAATTGAGGGGGAAGGCAGGCGGGCGGGAATTAAGGGGGGAGGCAGACGGACGGGAATTGAGGGGGAAGGCAGACGGGCGGTAAAATAAAATAAAATATTTTTATTTTATAAAATAAAAAAATATATTTTTATATAATATAAGATAATTTTAAAATATTATTTTATAAAATAAAATAATTATAAATATTATCTTATAAAATAAAATAAAATATTTTTATTTTATAAAATAAAAATATATTTATTTATTTTATAAACTAAAATATTTTAATTTAATTTAATTTATTTTATAAAATACCTAATATTTATAAAGAAAATAATTTTTATTTTTAATTTTATTTTTTTTATCATGACGTATCCTGCTGTGTTGTATCCCCGTGTCCGTGTTAAACCAAGTAAAACACAAACACTAATACCAAAACTAAAGTCAAGACCATCTAGCTCTAAACATACTCCTACTCTTGCTTTGATTGATGAAGATGAAGAGATGATCTATTCATCGGGAGAGGAAGATGAAGAAGAGAGAGAGTGAAAGATTGATGATGGAGATGATATTGATGAAGACTTTCTTGATTTAGATTTAGATGTATATACACGAGTGTTTATTTTGTTTTAGAACTTTGAATATTTATTATTTTGTTTTGAAACTTTGAATGTTTGGATAATGGGAGCACTATTAATATTTGATTTTTATCTTTAATGTTCTTTAGTTTATTATTAGATAAAATTAAAGACTATATTTAGTAAAATATATAATTTTTATGTGTATTAGGCTGGGTGCGCCTCAAATAAAAAAGCTTGTGCCTCAAGTGCGTCTTCCGCCTTAAGGCCCCAAAAGGCTTTTATACCTCCGTGCGCTTTGCGCCTTAAATAACTATGCTATTAGGGTTTAGAGGGAATCATGGAGAGAGAAGAAGAGAGAGAGAGAAATGATATGTTTTTATTAATTTGAAAAAATATAGCATAACACATATATACTCAAGTTAGATAATTTATATATCGGGTATTCCTTTACAAATAAAATAAGAAAAAATAAGTTAAAATAAGATAAAATATAATAGAAATAAAATTGAATCTCATTAATTCTTTTCAAGTTAAATGTGTCTTTGTGAAAATAACCTTATTTTGTTCACTAGTAGGTATGTATGTTGTAGATATCGAATTGTCAATAATTTTCTCCAGTATGAAATACTAATAAATCCTAATATGATTCATTTGCTTGTGAAATATTGAATTAACATCAATGTGTCCACCTACATGGCTATCATAATAAAGTGTCATTAGCCTATGAACTGATGAGCCAAATTCCTCCAAGAAATGACAAATCTATTAAAAATTTTAAGTAATTGACGTCATAGTTCTATACCTTGCCAATGTACTTAATCTAAAAATAATGGTATGCCCCTAATTTTTTTAAGATACAAGATTGAATCATAGAAAAATATGGAACCTGGTGACATATCTCCTCTTTATGATTGTAGGAACTACTAGAATGTGATAATGCCTCCACATGATTATGTCCATGTTCTTTGAATGAAATTTTATGTCTTGGAGCCTTCATCATATATTTTAGAATTCGAAGAATTACATTCATATGAATATACCTGGAAAAATTTGGGAAATGACTAATTGTGCTAATAATATAAATGATATCTAGTCTGATCACCATTAGATAATTGAGATTTTCAATGATATATGTAAATAAATCTAGAAGAATCAATTAAAATACTGATATTTGTAGATAAATTTACACTTTAATCAAGTGATGAGTCTATTAGTGTGTATTTTTTCATCATCTCAAAATCATATAAAATATGTGAAGTATACCTCATTTGAAAATATAAATTAATACATTCTGAATAAATAACCTTAATATCCATAAAGTATCAATGATGTCCAAAATCACTCGTCTAAAGCTTGGTATCTAAGTTTCAAAACTTACTACTTTTAAATTTAGGAGATGTGTATGCGATTATTCTCGATTATATGCGATGATCAATTTGGTATATTTTAATCATCTTTGAAATAGTAAAATGTGGTGATTATTGCATAAGTATCTTTTACTCAAAATCATATTACATTCTACTACTAATTTATTAGGAGTCTTCAAAACAAAAGTAAATGTATGATTGAAAGTGATTGAATTTAGTTCATCTAATATAGTCTATCATCTTTTTGGATAACTAAGTACCTCGAAAAATATATTAGGGATCCTGTAACTATCAAATAGAACAAAAAAATTAGAATATATAATATTAAAATGAGAATAAGAGAGTACTTGTGATAGTGAGTATTGGTTAGAATACATCATTGGTCTTTTTCATAGATCATTTTTAAGATCCAAGTAGATACTATAAACTAAATCAACTGGTGTGTCTAGTGACTCGACTGTGAAAAGTTATAGACATATCAATCTTATATACACTTTAGGTATCATGTCTCTCAACTTTTTTTCTCCCCATCCTAGAGAGAATTATATCTCATGTCCTTTGAGATACTCACATTATGTTTCTTCTCTTGACTCATGCCACCAAGGGACTCGATAGAGTCAAGGTTTGATAAGATACCTTGAGATATCCCATTACTCTTCTCAAGACTAACTGTATTGATAGTATCATGTTAAGGATCTAGTACGATTATCACTCTATGAGGAGTAGCAACTGAATAAGCGAATGACTCTATCACTATAGTGTTCAAAAGTATGCCTTTTTGGTTTGATTCTTTAAAAAAAGATATATCCTCAAAGAATATTACATCCATACTCATAATGATTTTTTTTGGTCTCTAGTGTATAGCACATGTATTCTTTTAAATTATTAGATTACCTAAAGATAGCATATTTGATGATATGGTCAATCATCTTCTCTCTATCAGAGGAGAAATCATGAACAAAATAAATACTCCCAAAAATATCAGGTGGTAGATATAAAATTCTTTCATGGTTACAAAATCTGATATGAGATACAACCTAAATGGATAAAATATATTCATTTGATTAGAAAATTTACAACTAATATTGTTCCTAAAAAAATGTCTAGTAAATCTTATATGTAATAGAAACATTCTAGTCATCTTAATTAAATATTAATTCTTCCTTTTAGCTATACATTCGATGTAGTGGTGATACATTTTTAATATCTGATAAATTATCTCATACTTCTGAAAGAAATAAGAAAATTGATAAGAAATATATTTCAAATTTTTAGCACTTCTCAATATTTTAATACTACAATAAAACTGCATTTTTAACTCTTGATAAAATTTCATTAAAAAGATAAAATTAGAGATATTTTTTAAAAATAAAAAATTATGTATATCTAATACATTTATTAATAAAAATAATATATCTCAAATTATCATATGTAATCATTCTATAAAATTCTTTATTACTTGACTGAATCAGATAAAATGTGTCCCTACTAGCACTCTTTTGATATGTTAGAAAGGAAATCCTATTATTCTTTCATAATTGTCATGCTTCATCATTGATAAAAGTTATTCATTGATATTTTATTATAAAATTTTTAGTTTATTTAATGATTAATGTTCAAGCTGAGAGTGTATAATTAGTGGATCAATGGTAACCAAATACCTAAAGGAGCAAGAGGTGTCAAACAGGCCGTGTCATATCGGCATGACTCATTTTTTCTAGGCACGGCCATACCATCGTGCCGTGTCAGACATGACACCGTGTAATTATTGTGCCGTGCATGGCATGACATGGTATAATTATTGTGCAGTGCTTGGAATGATACAGGAATTATGTGGCTTGTCCAGCATGGAATGGTGGCACATCCAATTGCAGCGCTGTGCCGGATCATGCCGGATGGTTCCCTACAGAATCCTTTGCATGAAAATATAACAGGTGACTTGACCGGCTTATGTGGTTGGTCAATTATAATTAGCTACTTATGCAAGATCCAGCTTACTTGGTCAGATTTTTTTTTAATTTATAGTCCGCCCTATTGGGCGGTCACCCAATGAGATTTGATCTGTGACTCTTAGTTGGTCCCGGGTTGGTGGGTGGCTGGGCTGGTGGACCGTGCTTCCGGGCCAAACACACGAGTCGTGCCCATCCATCATGGCATGAACTGTGCCATTGGGCGGCACAACCCATGACCAAGCACGGTTCTAGATTGTGCCATCCTGGGCTAGGCATGGTTGGACTGTGCCATGCCTCTGGAGTCTGGCCATTCCTGGGCCGACTAGCCTGGTTGGCACTTCTAATAGGAGCTCATGAGGGTGAAAAAAAAAAGAATTTCATTTGGGCCAATTCTTAGGGAAGTCATTTGCTTGGTCCTTTGAAGCTGCATAGAAATATTAGAAGAAGAGAACATGGTGCCACAGTTTAGCTTCTTAGTAAAATTGTTATAATTTTTTTTATTTTTTTTTATATATTTTTGATGGGAGCACTTGACATATGGTTTGTATCAATTATTTTTATCTATTTTATAAGAATATTTAATGGATGAATTTCTTAGAATATTAATATATTTATATTTTTATTATTATATTATTTTATTATGATATTAGAATTTAGAGCTGAGTTGACACAAAAAATAGATTTTTTTTGGCAACAACCATGCGCTACAGTGCTTCATGGTGATGGTGCATGATGGCGTACGCCAGTGCTCAATGGTGCATGATGGTAATTTTGGGCAAAAACCCTAACTAGTGATTTAGGAGATAAGTAAAACAAAATAAGGGTTTGAAAAAAAAATATTAATTATGTTATCGTCTGCAGCCTGGGCAGAGGAGATCTCTCCTCTGTTTTACAAAATTATTGCGTTGTTCTTAGAATAGAAAATTGTTTAAAGAAAGGAATCAGTAGAAATACAAACCATAGTCAGCTTTGTTTCTGGGAAACTGGTGTGCTCAAGTGTTCTTACCCTTCGCTGGGCCCGCAAACAACTGCTCAGACATTACGCAGGAGAAATGTTTGGCAACTCCATATGAATTTTTGGCAGCTGTGAAACAGACCTCTTCCATTGGAGATTACTAATATATCAGGGAGTTTGAGATGAGGGCGGCGCTAATCAAGGGATTACTACATGAGACCTATACCATGGAACCTTAAGGAGGTGCGAGGGTTCCTGGGGTCGACAAGGTATTGTCATTGAGATGACTTCAGTCTACAATGGGCTATGACTTCAGGCCCGGTGCTCGCCACACCAGGTTTCATCCAAACCTTAGCCATTGACCGTGATGCCTCACACAAGGCCTGGGAGCAGTACTCGTGCAGTCAGGTAGACCCCTAACCTAACCTTTTTCAGCAAATCATTAGCCGAGAGATGGTGGGGAAGGGGAAAGGCAACCTTTGAAAAGAGCTCATGGGATTGGCGATGGCAATCCAACACTGGAGACCTATAACAGCCCGTGATTGGAAGGCTGAGGATAAGGAATTGGAGGCAGTTTCCAGTCCCCAATACAGGCTAAGTCTGGGAAGGTCCCAATATGGACTTCATCTCAGATTTTCCACATTCAAGAGGGAGTGACTGTATTTTAGTTGTCATGGACCGACTCTCTAAGCACGTCCATTTTTGGACAGTGGCAGAATATTTGCTAAGGAGGTCATTCGGTTGCATGGGGTGCCCCTTTCCATTGTAACTGATCATGAATCCATTATTTATGAGTAATTTCTGGACAGAGATGTGTAAATGTATGAGCACTACAACACAGGGTTTCAATCAGCCGCTGACATGACCCTCCAATCGAAGCAGTATTTGGAAGACCGCCTCCCACCCTCAAGCAATTCTTACCAGGCAAAATCAAAGTACCTGTAGTTGAGGATATGTAACCAGATTTTTGTGGCACATGGTGAACACATGATGAAAACGCAGCAGATTCAATTCCAGGTGGGAGATAGGGTATTGGTGAAGCTACAACCATGTCGTCAATCTTCAGTTCACTAGAGAGTAAATAAGAAGCTGTCAGCTAGATTTTATGGGTCCTACAAGCTGTCAGCTAGATTTTATGGGTCCTACAAGGTGACTGCCAAAAAGTTACTGTGGGGAGATGTTTATCTGCTGCTGGACCAGTAGGGAGATGTTTTATGTTAAGTAAGAAAGAAATATTGGCAGGAACATGGGTAGAGGAGATCTCTCCTCTATTTTACTAATTGTTGCATTGTTCTTAGAATAGGGGATTGTTTAAAGAAATGAATCAATAGAAATACAAAATTGAGTTAGTTTTATTTCTATGAAATTGGGTGTACTGAATTATTCTTCTATTGGTGTGCCTTGTTGATCCCTTATCACATATCCAACTTACTTAGACTAGAGATGAGCCTATTAAGGAGTTAGAAGGTCTTGTAGCTAATCATTTTGATTTTAATCTTATGATGGCTCTCAAAAAATAGCAGATAAGTTGTACTCAGCACCCAATTTCATTGGTTTTGTTGTACACATAATATTTATTATTTTGTTTATTTAATTATTTTTTTAATGGTATTAAGATATTCAAATTTTGTTATGAGATATTATCTCATTTAAGATGGTAACATACCATGATGAAATAGATGAACATCCATCACTCTGATAGTACTTAGGAATTAATACTAAATCTTTAGGATGGTTTTTTATTTGTTGCATGTGAGTGTTTACTGTGAAGTCATATTCACATGAGAAAATATTTTGCCTTAAGATAATTTTTTGCAGCGAGATAATTCACCTAAATAACTGGTATTGACTACTTGGACATTTACTCTTTCATGATCAAGATAACCTTAGCATGAATTCTTATTTCTTTTAAAGTAATCTCATAATTAAAGGATATATTATCTAGACATAAAGGATATATTTTCTTTAGGTGAAGTTAATGAGGATGTGAATATGAAACAATCATTTGAGTTTTGAGTCGTATAGTCAGATGTAATTTGTAATTGAGGAAAATGTTATATGGTCTGAAGTAGTCACCGAGAGCCTAGTTTGTGAGATTTTCACAAACAATTATCTCATCTGAGTTAAAATGTATTATTAATTTTTTTTTATTTTTTTTAGAGATCTCGATAAAATGATGAATTTATTGATTGTCGCATGGATGACATTCTGATTAAATGATATGATTAGTTGGAGATCACTCCACTTAATGAGTACATTCAAACATAAATTTAGAGAACGACCTTGGGAGATTCATATTCTTTTTTTGGCATAGAAAAGATATGCATATTCAGAGAATGACCTTGTGAGATTCATATTCAAACATAAATTCAGGTATTTTATTTTACGAGGGATGTAATCTTGTCATAGAGAAGATATGCATTTGATATTTTTGTAGAGATTAATCTTTTAGTTTTGTTCTAATAATATTCTTATTGATCTAGGTATTAATTTTATTTCTGATGTGATCTCTCCAGTTGACTCAACGACTAACACGAGAATCATATTGTAGGTTAATTATCTGACCGTGACAAGATCATATGTGATATACGTAATCAATATAATTAGTTATTTTCTAAAATTTTCTTGGCAGTTTACCTTGACGCAACACTCAGCATACTGAGGTATATGAAAAAATTTCAAGGGTTTGAGATTTCTTTAGGAATCATTAACACTTTTAATTGACTAGGTATTCAAATTCGAGTTGGGCACCAACATGGACCAAGATGAGGTCTACAACTCAAGAGACAAATAATTATTTTGCGAAATACTTTGGATGCTTTATTTGCTCAAAAAAATTGAGTATGCACTCTCCTCCCACTATCTTTCACTGTGACAGTAAAGTAGCGAGACATAATCTCTAATCTAATATTTCATAAGCTGACAATATATATATATAGGTGAATTATTTTTTTTAAAGGAGAAGATTTACAATGAGATTATTACTACAACATATATTTAGGCAGTAGAGAAATCAATAGATATTTTGATGAAGGCCTTAAAGTAGTTTTAACTTAATTTTCTTTTGTTCAAGCTTGATATTGTGAACTTGTACCCACCAACTTGATGGGAGATATTATAAATTTTTTTTTTATTTTTATCTTTTGTATTTTTGAGGGGAGCGCTAGACATGAGAGTTGTCCTAATCATTTCTACTTGTTATATAAGAGTATTTAGTATATTAATTTCTTAGAGTGTTATTACATTTATATTAGCCAAATTCCTAGAGGGGCTCATGAGGGTAGAGAAAAATAGGTATGTTATCTTATTCAATCTTTAGGGAAGTTATTCGCTTGGGTCGCCGTTGCTGCATAGAAACATCAGAAGAATAACATATAATGCTACAATTAAATTGATTAGTAAAATAATTGATTGAAAATAAATTATGATAAAACTCGAATTCAAAAAATAACACTTGCTAAAAGACAAACTTAACATTGACATTTTCATGCTCCTTGACCCATATGATGGTGTCATTAGTTATAACAAAACCAAAAGTGTTAAACTCAATCCTTAGGAAAATTATCTACTTGGTCTGTCAATGTCATATAGAAATTTTAAAAGAGAAAAACACAACATTTTAGTTCAATTGATTAGTAAAACAACCGATTGAAAGTAAATTTTGACAAAACTCGAATAAAAAAAATAACACTTCAAAAACAAACTTAACTCTGGTATTATCATACCTTATGACCCGTACGATGATGTCATTAGTTATAATAATATTAAAAGTTATAAATTCAATAGATAAAGAATAAAGGTTACAATCACTTGTGACTTGGGTTTTGACCCTCGAATCCATAACTCAAGAGTTCAGAGTGAAGTGGCGTGGAGAGAGAATATTAAAAGTAAAAGTGTCTCGGCTGGAGCTAGTAGTTCCAAATGAAAGAAATTTTGAAATTTTCTTTTTAAGTATAACAAGTATAACCCCATCAATTCTTTTATAGAGCTGTGGTTAGGTCGCACAAGGGGTCTTCTCATCCTGATCAGTTAGTCCATATGCCGACTACTTAAATGATAGTATAGTATATGTGAAATATTGCAAAAGAATATATCGATGTGACCAACTTCCCAACCTTCTTATAAGTGGGGAGAATTAAATATGTTAATCATCTGTCACATTCTCGAGTAACTTATCCAATAAGTGTCTCACATATTCTTGTCCAAAAATCAAGCCCCTTTTAAAGTGGCTCATGATGAATAATCATCTTCTAATGTTCCTAAATTGATTACAAGTACCAATCATTCTTTCACAAAAAAAACTAAACCAGGGCAAAGTATATGCATATATATGTACCACCACAACAACCAAACACTATCATGGCACTGCTACACCACTATGGTACACCGTACACTGCACAACCACTGCACCACCATGACATCAGCATGGCATCACTATTGCACTACCACAACACAATGTTCACGCAACCACGGAAGTGAACACACAAAACACTGCACGGCTGCACCACCAAGGAACTGACGACGCCACTATTTACAAGTCCAAACACTTGTGCACTGTTTGCCACCACACATGTCGCCACTTGCCACCCACCTTCAGATCACACATCTCATCAACCATAGAAGCCTCTGATATCATGTTAAGATTTAAAAATTTCTGAGAGAGAGAGAGAGAGAGAGAGATGAGAAGGGAAAATAACATAATACTTATGTTATTTTTATAACTTTTGATGTTGCCATAGATGATCAAAGTTCTTTCCGGGTGATTTATGTTGGATTGAAAGAGATGATACATATGTATTTATTATACTCGTTGACAAGCTATCCGAATGTTTAGTTGCCAATACCTTGTTGCTCATTCTTGGCACAAATATCTTTTATTTACCAAGTTGAAATTCATAGAGCTTAGCTTAAAGAAGCTCACCTTGCTTGACTGAGGTATATTATTTAGAAAAATATACTAAAGGTTTATGTATAATATACTAGCTTATTAGTAGCCATATCTCTTTCTATCTGATCTACTCAAATATTTAGGAGCCAGTAGGATTGTTTCTCATGAAGATTATTATTTTTTATAATTAATTTTTTTGACTTTATTTGATAATGTATTTTTAAAGAAACAACTTTATTTTTATATATTTATTCATTTTTATGTAATAATTAAAATTCAATTTAAATATTATATTAAAATAATTAAAAGTAATATTATGTTTGAGTTTACTTATAATTTTTGGTATTTTTTTTGTCTCGAGCACATTATAAAATATCACATATCTTATGTTGACACACCATCCCAAAAGAGTGTAGTTGGGGAAAAAGATATCTTTAGTTGAGACTGTTAAAATGCACATATTTTATTGGAATATACCTAGTTAATTTTGAAAGTTGGCCCCATATAATTGAGATAAAGTATTTTTTTATAATGACCTAGTTGATTTTGAAATGATATAATTTTAATTGTAAATTATTTAGTCAACGGAATATCTTTGTCTATTCTTTTAAGTACCTCACTGTATTATTCATCTAGAAGAGAAAAATTTTGTTTATTACTATGTATTTTTGTTTGTATGTATTTTTTTAAGGATATTTCTCTTAGAGAAAAAGGAACTTGCATCCTATTATGAATTAATATGGAAAATAAATATTATAATAATGCTCAATAATAACATCATACAAATGCTCTTATAAAATGGGTAAAATGGATTGTGGTAGCCCACAGATTGGATACTCTCATCAAAACCATAAAATAGAATAAATAAATAAAGTACAATGCTACTCATCAAGCTGATGTGTACCAGTCCACAATATCAGTCTTGGAAGAAATAAATATAAGCTAATATCTCTTCAATATCTTTGTAAAGATGTCTCCTAGATTTTCACCTATTTGAATATATGCTGCTGAAATGGTCCATCATGAATCTTCTCCCTAAGGAAAAAGCAGTCAATCTTTATGTATTTTGTATATTTGTGAAATATTAGATTTGAGACTATATGATTTGCTGTTTGATTATCACGATAAAGAATAGTAAAAGGAAAAAGTAAATACATGAATTTTTGGAGTAGGTGATGTACCCAAAGTAACTCAAGCAACTCTTATCATTATTTTGAACTTTGTCTTTATATTGAATCTAGATGTGTTAAATGGGCTGTGCAGTGCTGACATGACCCATTTTTCAAGATACGGTCATGCAATACATGACATGGTTAAATTCCTGTACCGTGCCAGGCACGACATGATGCTGTGGTTCACTAGTTCATCACGACACGATGGGCATCACCTTGTGCACTGACGTGCCAAAACAGAAAATCCAAAGATGCACAGGTCTTGCATCTTCGTTGTTACTATATGGGGGCACGATCGAGTGCATGGCCGTGATGGCTGGCGGGTAGATGGCTTATGGGCCGGCCAATTACAATCGGCCACATGGCCGATTATTTTTTAAAAAAATGGACCACCCTGTGATGCTACGGTCGAATGTGTTTAAAAAAAAATATGGCTGCTCGACGGGGAATCGGCCGGGCAGTCACCCAGGCTAGATTTTAATATATCTTTTTCAAATTAATTTTTTAGCATTTTGTGAAAAATCTGAAAAATAGAAAAAAATTATGATCTATCTCAAAAATAATTTATCCATGTATATCTTGAGATATTTGTTTGATATGTCCTATTGAATAATACTAGTTTTTTTGATAATTATACATAATGTTTTTGTGTGAAAAAAGAGTTTTAAATAGAATTATTTCATTAAATTATAACTTTAATGGATTATGAAGAATAATAGTCAAATTGGTTGGCATTTATGTGAAATGTGAGATTTGATGGATTTGCTAAGTATGAGGGGAGCAAAAAAAAAATTATGTAAAATCATAATATTCCTTGTGTTATAATTTTCTTATACCCCACTGAACTTATATGGTGGTTATAGATTATTTTTAGCTGAAATTCTATATAAATAGTAATGAGAATTTTTATATGTTATTATTTTATAACCTTATTATAATTTTTTTAACATAATTATTTTACTGTGCAACACACACATCTTCTTCGGCTAAGAAACTTTTTTAGAGTTACAGTTGCACTAGCTCATATTATTTTTTATGACTGCGATATTAATTTTGCATTACAACAACTAAGTATCTCATCAATGTTAAAAGTTATAAAATCTTTCAATGTCGCAATTTTCTTATTACAGACCCACAAGACCAAGGCAAAAGTCATTGTGCTTCTGCAAGGTCATTTTGATGCTACAGAGAGTTTCCGAGAGTATATACATGAGCCATAGTCATTTTTATGGACGTAATTTTTTGCTCTTGAGAAATGATTAAAGTCGTGGTCCATCCCCAGTGCTATGACTTTGAGTTATAGAGATGAAATACGCAAATGGTGATCATTCTCATCATCGTGACTTGTGCTATTTATTTGAAATGCATAGTCAAGATCATTTCCAACATTGTGGTAATATGATGTAATAGAAAGATCTAAGTTATAATTCATTCTTAGTACCCTGACTTTGTGTTAGAGAGATAAAATGCACAAGTCACGATCATTCTTAGTTTCATGAAAATCTAAATCAAGAAAGAGGTTAAAATCTCAGCTAATTCTTAATATTATGATTTTGTATTACAAAGATAAAAAGTTAAAGTTGTGGCATTTTTCAACATCATGCCTTTTTACTTAAAAATTATACCTAGTTGTTCGAATAAAAAAATATAAAATGAGAAAAAAATAAAATATAATTTGAGAGCATGAGAAAGAGACAAAAAACTAGGGTTTGAGGAGCATAAATTTTCCAAATCCTATGGGAGATCCATGAGCAAAGAGACAACTTAAGACATAAGCATAAACCCTATGGGGAAGCGTAGATTTTGACTCTCACCTAGGGGAAAATCAGAGACACGAACGAAAATCAGGTATTTAGAATTTAATTCTTCGATACTCTTGAAGGTTATCATTAGGAAACATGCGAAACATGTGAATGGAGGTGACTTGCAAGGCGATGACAGTCCTGCAAGTTTCTTTATGTTGTATTACTCTTGTCGGTGAGATCTAAGGGGAATATGTATGTTGATTTTATCATTATGCTACTTATGAAGCCAAAAATATAAATATTTATAAGATCACATCAAATCATGTCTTTATGACACATAAAGTCGGAGAATAAAAATACAATTTACGTCTTTATAAGTTAACTAAATTGATGGACTTGTGAATGACCTTTGAATATAGATAATTTTTAGTTTTGTTGGTAAAATACCGAGAGAGCATCTAAGAGAGGATCATCATTTGGGAGAGCCCAATCGTTAATAACCATCTTGTATGTTTGTTGATACATGTGATGATTTGAGAGAAGAGTTGTTATAATATGATCAAACAAGTTTAGAAATAATGAAGGGGTGACAATCTCTCTTAGTTAGAGGCCCAAAAAGGATTTTGAAGGAGCAAAGAAGAGTGAGAGATTCATATGACATTTTTAAATCCTTTTGAGTTAGACTTTTAAAGAATGAGTCTTGCTCAAAAGAATTAACATCAATACTAATTAATATGTTATCATTCTTAGGTGAATAACATGTTTACTATTCTTAGGTATTGAAGTAACCAAGAATGACATATTTTATTCTTTTATATGTTATCTTATTAAGTCATGGAGAGAGATTTTGAATAAAATAATTATTCCTAAAAACTCAAGAGATAAGCTTTACAATATATTCCTATGATGAAAAATGTGAAAAGACACATGATAGGAAATAATTAAGGAAGTAATCCGAGTAATTAAATAGTTGATGGTTAAAATTATCTCTCAAAAATATCTTGAATCACTTTTACCATAAAGAAGGTATTTTGTTTGTTTTATTTAATATTTTTTTATATAAAATATTTCTATTTCTATTCGGAAGGAATTTTATTTTTTGGAGATGTGCTAGCAAGAAAAGTCTAATGAATGATTTCATAATTAGTATAATAAGTTCTAAAATTATTAGATATACATTTTAAAAAAATTGTAACGTATAATTTTTATATTTTTATTAAATTAATTTGTAATTCTTTATTAAACATATTACATATTATAAATAGAAAAAAAAATATGAGACCTATTTTCAAAAAAAAAGTCAAATAAAATGAGTATAATAATCAATAAAGTGATATTATCTCAAACTCATCTTGAGTCTTGACTCTATTAGGCCCTCAAATTTATGGATGAATCAAATAATATACATGACTAGAGGTGTCAAATGGGCTGTGCCGGGCTGGCCCGACACATTTTTTCCAGGCCCAACCGGGCTTTCGTGCCGGGCCAGGCACGACACGGAATAGTAATCGTGCCGTGTCTGTCCCGGCATGGTTTTTTGGGGGTTCAGCCCGGCATAAGCCCGCGGCACGATTTGCCGGGTTCGGCCTGGTCGGGCCGAACCCTGAATTAAAAAAAAAATTAGGGTTTCGGCGCGCCCGAAACCCTAATTCTAAAAAAAATTAGGAATTGGGCGCGCCTGAAACCCTAATTTTTAAAAAAAAATTAGGGTTTCGGCGCCCAGTAACCCTAATTTAAAAAAAAAAAATTCATCACGGTACCTTGCCAACGGGCCACGGTACTGTGCTGGGCCAAGCACGGCACGAGGCCCGGTTGGCCTCGGCACGGCACGACACGATTGTGCCGTGGTTGGGCACGGCATGAGCCCGGGCACGGAAAATTTCAGTGCCGGGACGGCCCGGCCCGGTTGACATCTCTATACATGACGATAAAGTCATCTCTAGTTTTTACTCATATAATTTTAGTGGACAAGATAGAAGGAAATGATATGCTTTCAATTTGAGATATCTCACAATCTAATGTAGAGATGTCTCTAATATTAGAATATAAAATTCTTAGTTTGTCCTCAGATGGACGATCAAATTAAAAATAATCAAATCTAAAATTAATCCCACTTAAATACATAATATGAATTATAATAATTGAAAATTGAAACTAAACATATAAATCATCATAACCAATTCCGTAAAAGTCATTCAAGTTTTTTGATTTTGCGAAACAATATTAATTGGAGAGAATAATATTAGAATTAAATTGTTTATCAAGATAACTCACAGAAAATAAAATAATCAGACACAAGAATAAATAGTTGAATGTTATCATAACTAAATATCGTAGAAGGTTGTACCCATTGTACAAGGCTTCTGCTTCAGCTCGAGATTTGAGAGAGGTTAATATCTAGATTTATTTTCTCTGGACAAAGACACTTGCCATTGTACTAAGACATAATCTCCAATATATGTATGCAAAATAAAAATAAAGATTTCCTAAGTAATCAACTTTTTTAATATTATTTTTGCTCAAACATATTATTTTTAAATTTTTGTATGAGATCCGGTGTATTAGTATATATATAATTACCAGAGATGTCAACCGGGTCGGGCCGGCCAGGCCCGACACGAGGCACGACACGGTTCAGCCATGCCTGGGCTGGCCCGGCACGAAAATTTTGCATGCTCGGGCTCGTGCCGTTCCCGACCACTGCACAATCGTGTCGTGCCATGCCGTGCCGAGGCCAACCGGGCCTCGTGCCGTGCTTGTAATAATTTAAAAATTATTTTCTTCCTATTTTTAATTCTCTATACATAAATTTAACTGGCTGTAATAAGAAATAATGAATTTAATGAAAATAAAATTAATATTTTAATAATTTTGATTTAGATAATGACAATTCTATCAAAATTTATAAAACTGATTTATTTCCTAGTCATAGGTCTTCCCAGAGACCTAAAAACCTAAGCTTCATAAATACATTTTTATAGTATAAATATACTTTAATATAATAATAATAAAAAATATTAGAAGAGTTAAAGAAAACTCAATGCGATATAGATACTGTAAAAAATATAATTACTAAACTAGTTGCGTGATTGTTATGTGACCCCTTTCATTTATAATCATGAATTGGTAAGAAAAATTATTACTTAGATGCTCGTTGGTCTGAGTATTTCATTTAAATTTATAGAAGATCCTAAATTAATTTATTGTATACATAAATATATTAAATTTGCATATCGTAGGATCCCTAGGTCAATATATAGAACTTATATAATAAAAAAATTATCAATTTGATAAATAATTAATAAATCTTAATCTTTGAAAATATAGTAAAGTAATATCAGTGATATTTGATATATGAACTAGTTATGATACTATTTATTTTGTATGCATCATTATTAATTATGTTAATTTTTAATTGGAAATTAAATAAAAGAATATTAAGATTAGTGAGATCGTGCATCCTCTTATTAATTCTACCATATATGAAAGAATTAAGAGCATCATTAGGAAATATGAAATAAAGTATATAATATAATATAATATTTGATAATACTATAAATAATGTTGTCACAGTAAATTCATTTGTATAAACTATTAAAAATGACCCTTTAGCCATGATTTATAGGCACTACAAAAATTATGTTTTTAAATTAAGCATGGGGCAAGCATAATTTGAAGATGAGAGCACTTTTTTTCAAAGTGCTGCCATTTGTTTTTGCTCTGATGGGAGTATTTTGAAAAAACGTGCTCCCATCACTAAAAAATACTTGTCCGCATAGCTTAAATTTTAAAACTTAATTATTGTTATTAGCTATTCTTATGAATGTAAAATTTGAGGCTTGAAAACTAAGCTAAAATATTTATATACAACTCAAAATCAGATAAATAGCTTAATTAATTTAAGTTTTATATTATAAATATTTAAGAACTAATAATTTTTGTATTTATTGTTTTATATTATTTAATTTGAGAGATATTAATTAATTATTATTTTTTTTTAATTTTTGTTGTTACAAATGATGTAACCTGCCCAGCCTGAACCCAACCCGATCTCAACCCAAGTTTCATTATCCCAAATCAAATTGGGTTTGGGTTGAGATTTTCTTGGATTTGGGTTGGGCCTGAGTTGAAAATTTTTAACACGTGCACAATTCCGTTTGGGTTCGGGACTCGGGTTGGCCTCAATCTGATCCAACCTGCCAGAGTTGCAGCCATAATCAGAATTGGTTCGGTGATGAAATAACTTGGTTTTGCTTGAGTCTATGCCTGGGCCAGGCATACATTCTGACTCGAGTTTGGGTTGAAATTTTCTAACCCGAATGAAATTTGGTTTGCGTTTGAACCTAAATCTCGGGCAACTCAAGGCATGCATTGTTATAGCCATAACAATGCATGTTTTTTTCTTCTTCAGCAACGTGGACAAGCTAGCTTCCAACCCGAATTTGATGAGAATATTTTGAAAAAATGTGTTCCCATAACCCATCAAAATAGGGTTTGGTGTATGCTTGCCCACAATACTCAAGCAAAACACGGATGCCTTGTTATCCCTATAAAAAATCAGGGCCTGCCTAGCCTGGGGCCCTGGACTGAACAAGGGATAGCTAGGTCTAACTTTAGCTTGTCCTAAATGAATCTAGGCTAGCTTGGGTTTGGGCTATTTTGGGTTGGATATGGCCTGATCCTTCCTGCTGTGTTTTCGTCGGCCTAACACAGTCCGGCATGACCTGGACAGCCTGCGAGCCAAGAGGTCATGTTGGGTTGAGCTGGGCTGGCACGACTCTACATGATGGTCTGCATAGGCCACAAAAGAGCAGGCCATGTCAGCTCAAGAAGGCATATTTGTCATCTCTAAGTAAAATTAGTGAAATCATAATTAATAAATTAGATTGAGGCGTAATATTTTTAATTTTAAAATTTCTAAAAACTTTTTATGATATGTATAACATATGTTTATTTGTACACACTCATCGTGGAGTTCGATAGGGTTCCTTGAGCGCCATCATGGAGCTCGTTGGAGCTCTATGGGGGTCCATTGAATTTTCCGTGCCGCAGGGGATAGGGGCAAGGCGAGGGCTAGGAAAGAGGAAAAGGAGAGAATTTAATAAATTTAAATTTATTAAAAATTTAAATAATATTTTAATTTGATAATTTATAAAATTATCAAATTAATAAATAGTATTGATTATAAAATATTTCATATTATTTATTAATAAAAAAATATTATTCTATACTATTTATTAATGAAAAAATATATTTAAAATTTTAATTTTATAATGATAAATTATTTTAAATTTATTAAAATTTAATATAATTAAAATATTTATTAAAGTATTTTATATTATATTATTTTATTTTATTTTTAATTTATTATAAAATTTATATTAATTATATTTATGATCAAGGGCCATTTTAAAAATACTATTAAAATTAAAACTTTAATTTTCTATTTATTTTATTTTATATATTTAAAATATTAATTAATTATATATTGTGATGCTCAAAAAGCTTTCGTCTTAATTCCTCGAGACTTACGGCTCATTTCAAGAACACAAAAATATCTCGTCTTATGCTTTCGCCTTTTAAAACATTGCATATAACACTCATTTTAGTGATATAACTATTAGGATAAAAAAATATATAAAATATTAGATGATCATTTCCCCTCTTTATTGCTTAGTTACTGGTATGAATCTTGGGATTAATATTGAATGAGTTAAAAAATCATATATACTCTCATGAACAACCCTCAAGAACTAAAAGGTAAACTTTATGAAAAATTATAGAATTTTTTAAAATATTATGAAAATAAATATGATAGTTATAATGGGCCTCAGATTATATAGACTAATATTGTATTTGAAGATGATTTCTTTATTCAATTAGATATGAGTAAATAATAAGGTGATTCGTCTAATTTATGTGAGTTGTTGAGATTTTTATATATTAATTAATACTCTATCTTGTCTTAGGACGATATAAAAAAGTAGCACATTGAGCTACTAGTAGATATTATATGAATTTATATTTTTTATACTATTTAAAATGACAAGAGATCTATTGAGTTTTTCTATTATCGGAGTTTGTTGTTTCTAATGTCATGATTGTCATTTTAAACAAAAAAAAAAAAACTACAACTAAATATTATAGAAAATTCATCATGTTTAAAGGATTTGGAAGATGGACGGATTAATGCTCCATATTATCTCAAAATGATATAAAAAATTGGTATATTGAGTTAATGAAAATTTTATAAATTTATATTTTTCATGTTATCCAAAAATAACACGTGATCTATTGACTCATTTATTGTATAAAATAATATCATAGCTTATTTTTTCTATTATAATCGATGTCATTTTAATAAGAAAATAAAATTATAATTTGATATTATAAAAAATTTAGCTTGCTTAAAGGATTGAGAAGATGCACAAATTATTCTTCAAGTACTAGAACTAGAATATAAATTACATGATGAAATTGAGTCATTAAGTGGTAAAATAATTTTTCTTTTATTTTTTTTCTTCCATATTCAAAGAATTTGTTAATTTGAATGTATTTTATTTAAATTATATTGTATTTTAGTTAATATTGTAATTTTTTATTAAAAAATATTTTTCTCATGCTATTTAAGTTGTTCTTTTTATAAATTTTCATATATTTTATTCATATATATATATATATATATCATTATTAACCAAGCATCATCTCAACTACCTTAGGGTCGATTGCATGAATTTTATTTTTCCAGTCAAATTTGTTAAAAATTATATTTATTATTAAACATTTAGTTATTAAATCCTTGTTTATAATTTATAGATAATTTTTTCTATACTTATATCTAGTTTCTTTTCCTCCCTCCATTCGAATAGTTTCACTTCCTAACTGTTGTACTAGGAGGAATGTGTTGGACATGATCAAATAATCTCATACAATTCTCTATGATTTTATTATCTATATGAGTTATTTTAATTATTTTTCTAATAATTTTATATCTAATTTTTCAGTCCTATCACACATTCATCTTATCATTCTCATATATGTTATGCTCATTATTTGAATGTGTTGTTTCTTGATTATCCGATATTCATTTTCATATAATATGATTGGTCATATAATTATTTTATCAAAATTTCCAGTTAATCTATTTGTACTCATTTATCACAAAGAATCCCTATTGCAGCTCTTCATTTGATCAATTCATCCTTAATCTTATGCGACACATTCTCTTCAATCTCTTCATTTTTATTTAATTATCAAGCTAAAATACTTGAAATTATTAATTTTTCTTGTTTTCCCATTTTGATTACTATATCAGCATAACTTTTAATATGATTAAATTTATATTTTAACTATTCTATTTTTACTGTGACTAATCTTAGATCTCTTGAAAGTGCGACTCTATAGGTTTATAGTTTTCTACCTATTTTCTCTATTCTCATCAACAAACAATGTCATCTACAAATAACATACCCCAAAAAAATGCCATATTGGTAGTCTTTTATCAAATCATATATAATTAGCATAAAATTAAATTTCTCAGGAATAACACATTGAACTAATCTTACTTTAGAAATTACTTCCTCATATAAATTCTTGATTAGTTCTAATATACATATTTGATACATCTTTATTGCACAATACTCGTCAAATTAAATTTCTCAGGACTTTATCATTAAATTTTTCTAAATTTATAAATACCATGCATAAAATTTTCTTGATTAATTATCTAATTAGGTAGATAGCTTTCACAGTAGATCTATTTGATATAAATCCAGATTAATTCTCCAAAATTCTTATTTCTCCAAAATTCATAGTCTTTGTGTAATTATTTTTTTTTTTTTCGAAGTTTCATAATATAATTTATGAGCTTATTATTTTAATAGTTATTTTAAATTTGAACATAAATTATAATATTGTCTCTGTTCATCCATTCTTTTGACTTCATGTTCTTATTTAACAACCTAGTCAATCATATCATGTATTTATCATCTATGTCTTACCAAACATGAATAGGGATAGTGTCATATCCTAGGGCTTTTTTGGCACCCATTTTTTCATGTGAATTTTTTAAATTTTACGAGTTTTATTTTTTCTACATATCTAAAGTTATTTAGTTCTTTATCACGCTCGATATTTAAATTTGGATTCAAAATTTATTTAAAAAAAATTATAAAAATATATCTTTTTTCTCTCTTCGACTTCTTGATATTTTATTAGGATTTGATTTTTTTTTTATTTTTAACATACTTTACCTGACTATCTTTGTTCATTTTCTCTCTCATCTTAGCTAGCTTATAAATATCATTTTCTTTTTTTTTTTTACTATGTAATTTATCATAAAAAACTTTGTATATTCCTTAAAAATTAAATTTTACTCAACTTTTTTAGTTTTTTTTTTCTCCTTATAAAATTTCATAGTATCTTAATTTATGTTTATCTGTATTTCTTTAAGAAACTTTTGTTTTTCCTTAATAGTTTCTTGAATTTCATGTTTATATAATTTAGCTTCTCCATACAAGTAAATATTTCTTATAGACATGTCTAGAATCTTTTTAAATACTATATATATATATATTTTTAAAAAGATTAATTTGATCATGACATAGTATAGCTTCATGGTGTACCTTATAACTCATATTACTCAATCCTACATGTTTATTTAACTCTCTGTTAATTATGATTATTTCGTTCTTTGATATACTTTGTACCATTCTATTGATATTTTTTCAAAAATTTTAATTATTTATTCATTGAGTTCTGCTTGTGGTGTTTATGTTCTCTAATCATATTTAGGATCATTCCATTCATTATCAGTTTGATTGCTATATAAGTTTATCAATATTTCTCTTTATCTTTATAATTTTTTTTTATAGTTTTCGTTCATAATTATCCAAACATTCCTATATATCTCCTTGCTCACATACAAGAGATTATAACCATTAACTCCTCCACGCTTTAGGGTCTCAACCCAATATTCCTATTTTCATGCTTTAAGGCAGTATCACATTGGTCCTTACCAAGCCACTATGTGAAGTGGCCCAGCCCATGGCATGATTTGCACCGAGCCAGGCACTGCTGAGCCGGGTCGGTCCATGGGTCGTGCCTGGGTCTCGTTTGACATCTCTAATCCAGGATGACTTGGGCTGCCAACGGCCGCCAGACCATGTTGGGTTGTGCTTTTTCATAGGCACGCTAGAATTAATATGTTTAGTATCTTTATATAATGAACAAAAGTGATTGAGATATCCCACAAGTATGATACTCTTATCGAAAAACAAAAAATAAAAAAATATAAAAATAATCAAAGTGCAACAGTAATAACTGAGATTTTTATTTTCTTCTTCTAGATGCAGTGGGTAAATATCATGGTAGCTCCACATTGTGACACCAAAATGTCATGCTGCACTATGCCACTGTCGCCATACTGCCCCACATTCATGCCATGCTGCACCTGCACACTGTTGCTGCACCACAACACACAGCACCATCGCTGAATCCTGCACCACTGTCGCACACTTTTCACACCATTGCACAACCCACGCGCTGTTGTGAGCCACACACTGTCGCATCTGGACGCACTTTTGCCTGCACATCATGTCACAGCCTCACACGCACACACACGCACACACTATTGTCTACCCACACTGTTGCTTGCACACACCTTTCCATACTGTCACAACCACACCTACACTGTTGTGAACATATTATCTCATTTATGATGATATTATGTCATGGTTGATGAGATGCATGTCATCCATTCATATGAGACTTGGGAATTAGTACCACATTTTTTAGGAAGGTTCACTGTTGATCACAAGTAGGTGTTTACTGTAATGATAAATCCAAATGAGAAATTAGATCCCTTTAAGGCAAGACTTACAATGATGGGATACACCAAGAGAGATTTGGTGTAGGCTATTATGACACATACTCTTTGGTGGTTAAGAATTAAGATGACCACAGTACGTATTCTTATTTTTCCTACAAAATTTTATAGTTGGAGCATATGTCAATTAGATGTGAGAAATATATTTCTTTACGATGACCTTGATGAGAAGTTTTATATGACATATCTTGGGATTTAAGCAGTAAAATCAGGTATAGTTTATAGATTGTGGAAGGTGTTGTATGACATGAAATAGTTGCCTATATTCTGATTTGTGAGATTTTCATAGGCATTCAATTCGTTTGCATTACATAGATATGTTATTAATTTTTCTCTGTTTTTTTTTTTTTTTAGAGTTATGGTGACATGATGATTTTGTTGATTATCCACGTGAATAATATTTTATTTTTGAGAGATAAAGAGTTGAATATTATCCAACTCAATAAGTACTTTCAGATATAATTTTAGATAAATGAGATTATGAGACTCGGGTACTTTTTTGGTATAGAAGTGACTTATTTTATGAGTGATATCATCTTGTCATAATGGAAGTATGTATTTGATACTCTTACAAAGATTCTACTATTTATAGGAAAATCATATAAAAGTAATTTTTGGGTTGTGTTCTAGCAAAGTAAAAATGCTGAAAAAAATCCAGGAAACGATTAACTATACTAAGCATGATATATATATATAAATCATGCTCAGTATAGTTAATCGTTTCCTGAATTTTTTTCAGCATTTTTTACTTTGACACAGCTCTTTGTAGGTGCATGAAGAAAGCTCTAGGAATTGAGATCTCTTTTAGGGATCATGAGCTCTTGTAGTTAGTCAGATATTTAGATTCGAGTTGAACGTCACCATACACTTAGATGAGATCTACAGTGCAACCTTATCCCTTGGAAAAGTAATGAGCAAATAGTTGTTTCGACACATAATGCAAAGGTAGAGTTTAAGGAGATCATGTATGCATCATCTTCTCTCGATACTTTTTATTGTACCATTCTGGCAGTGAAATATATAATCTCTAATCTAATATTTAACGAGCAAATGAAGCATATTGAGGTGAATTGTTTCTTATTCATTGAGAAGATTCAAAATGAAACTATTAGTACAATATATATTTATATTGCAAAACAAATATCTTCATAAAGATCTTGAAAAGGTCTCAACTTATATTTCTTTCTCTCAAACTAGGTGCTGTGGATTTTTATGCACCAACTTGACGAGAGGTATTAAGATTTACTTCTTTTCACATTTATTAATTTTTTTTTTTTTTTTTGTTTATATTTCTTATGCTTTGATGAGAGTACCCAACTTAAATTATTCTTTGTCTAGACTTTCGTGAATGTATCTGCAAGCTATTTTATTATATGAATGTAGGCTGTGACTATTATTTTATCTTATATCTTCTCTCAAAGAAAGAAATATCATGCTTTTATATATTTTATTCATTCACAAAATATCAGGTTGAAGGTTATATGCCTCATTGTTTAACTATATGCCTCATTTCACATTAGATAATAATGAAAGAAGGCACTAGAAATTTGATTTCCTTTAGTTGGCACATGATCGAAAGAATCTCACATGTGGCTATAACCATCTCCCCCCATAATTGGCATCTGCACGAGGTCTAGAGATTAATATATCTCATATTTTACTGGGAGATAAAATTATTTTTGAGAAAAATATAATACAGTAAAATTCATCTCTCTTCAACACATGTAGTTGCCCAACTGAGTTTGATATTTGACCATTTGAAGATACCCATGATCACAAAATGTAATGTCGAGCCTCAAAAATGTCTTCGCGCATCAAAATATGTGAAGAACTACATCAAAGTGAATCTGCCATGAAGAATATAAAAAATAATTAATTATATAAATTATAATTTGTCTGATAATAATTATATAGTTAAATTTTTTTTTTTTTATAATTTTATTATTTGTAGATGAATCAATCAGAGGGCTAATATCGAACAAATGGCTTGTACATGACTCGGTAGGTGTATTTATTGACGTGCAACTTAAAAGATCAAAACTTTGGATGGACATCCAAGATATATATTTTTTGTTATAGTATCATACACCTCACGATCTCATGTAATCTCAATTCAAAAAAAAAAATATTTATGTTCTTTGTTTGGACTTGAGATATATATTCTTTGTTTGGAAGGGCTCAGATTCGGCTTGGGTTCCTTCAATTTTTAAAATCCAGGCTCGAGCTCGAGTTCGGCTCGAGCTCGAGTTCGGCTCGAGCTCATCATAAGCAAATAGACTCATGAGCGATAATGCATCTTGATTGTTTGGAGATAATCTTTTTTTTTTTTTCATATGAATCTTACTATTTCAAGAATCATCATCCTGTGTATTTATTGATACATGTGGTGATACAAGTGGAGAGTCATCATAATGTGAACCAACAAATTCAAAAATAGTTGAGGGATAATATTCTTTCCTGACTGAAGGCCCATGCAGGACTTTAAAAGAGTAAGGAAGAGTAAAAAATTCAAGTATTCTTCTAAATCTCTATTCTACCTAGACTTGCTAAAAATGAGCTTTATTCAAAAAAAAAAAAAAATCATATCAATATTAATTAATATAATATTATCTCTGAAAAATAATATTTTATCATTTTTAGGTATTGAAGTAAATGAAAAATACATCTTATCATGCATTGGGGAGAATGACTAAATAAAGTAAGTGTTTCTAAATATTTTTTATTTGAGACTTGTAGAATTTTAGTGAATAGTGATGTTATTTTTTTTAAGTAGGTATTATTTTTAGTGAGCTTAAGAAGAATAAGAGTCTAAAAACATATTTAGATCCAATACTTTTCTTTGCTCACCAGTGGCCTCACTTGCATCTCCATCTATGATATAGAGTAACTCGTCTGTTGTTTTCGAACTTGATGGTTCACATTATGATTGGGGGTGCTCGTTAGGTCATGCTGGGTCGGGTTCAGCCCGACTCACTCATGCGTGGCCAAGCCATGCTAGCCAAGGTTAGCCACTATGCACTAGCGAACTACCTTAGGATGGGCTAGGCCCTAGCCAGTGGCTCAGTGGGCATTTGCCTATTGATGTCTAGTAGTAATAGCTAGTAGGTTGTGGCCAAGCTAGCCCCTCCCCCTCCCATCCCCTAGGGTCTACTGGCAAGGCTAGGCTAGGGTAGCCTACACTAGTGCTAGGGCTCCTGACCCCATCTTAATTCTTAAATTTAAAGAAATTTTTTAAAATTCTAATTATTTTTAAAATTGGAACTGCACATATAATAATTAATATATACGAACATTAATGTACATAAATGTAATAAAAAATACAATACAGACCGAATTGAAAATATAAATTTATATCTATATGTTTACAAAAACACAAAAAAAAAAAAAAGATTAAAAATAATAAATATTAGTGCAATGCCAATAGTAGTAATATAAATATAATGTCAGCTGCTCTATTTAGTTCATACTGTTATATCTGTAAGTATTGGTATCATTATTTTCATATATATTATTATATACTTGCATCTTTTTAATGTTATCTTGAAAATTTATCCGTGCATTCTCCTAATCTTTTAATCACAACAGAGCTCCAATAAGATTTGGATGCAGTCTAATTTTTTTTATCTGAAATTATATTTTTTTATCTGAAATTTATAGTATTTTTTTTTTACCCATTCTATATTAATCCTAGAATCCTTACAGAGAGCTAAGTAATAAAGTAGATAAAATAAATGATTAATATTTTAACTATTTTTTTCCATCTCGATAGTTATTTTACTGAGACACAAATACTTTATATATTGGTTAAATATACTATTTATGTTGCATATAATAGGCATATTATAAAAGATTTTCATAAATTTAAAAAATACAAATACTATGTTTTAGTCTAGTTTATTAATTATTATTTAATAAGTTTATTATTTAATATTTACTCAGATATTTGATGTGAACTATTATGATACTCTCTCTTAAGTGGCCAAGATACTCAGGCATAATTTACAGATTATGAAAGATATTATATAAAATGAAATCATCATCAAGTGTCTGATTTATGATATTTTCATACGTAGATGATATTCTGGCTACGAGGAATGATGAGTTGTAAATCTCTCGACTCAAGAAATAGTTCTAGTCATAATTCTAGATGAATGATCTTGGGAGACTTAAATAAATTTTTATTGGTATAGAAGCTACGTACTCCTGGAGATGTCAACCGGGTCGGCCTGGCACGAGGCACGACACAATTCGGTCATGTCTGGGCCGGCCCGGCACGGGAATTTCCCGTGCCCGGGCTCATGCTGTGCCAGACCACGGCACGATCGTGCCGTGCCATGTCGAGGCCAACAGGGCCTCGTGCCGTGATTGGCCCGGCACGGTACCATGCTGAAACCAATTTTTTTTTTTAAATTAGGATTTCAGACGTGCCAAAACTAATTTTTTTTTTAAAATTAGTGTTTTGGGCATACCAAAATCCTAATTTTTTTTTAAAATTAAGGTTTCGGTCGGGTAGAAATCCTAATTTTTTTTTAATTTAGGATCGTGCCGCGGGCTCGTGCCGGGATGAACTCCACAAAACACTGACGGGTCAGGCACAGCACGGCACAGTAACCGTGCCTGGCCCGGCACGAAAGCACGGTCGGGCCTGAAAAGTTGGAGAAAATCAGATTGCATACCTATGAGCTGGGGGAAAATTCTATATGGTGCTTGGTTTTATTTTTATCAAAAAAAAATAAAAAAAATAAAAAAAATAAAAATAAAAATAATAATAAAATTGACGCTCAGATTTCATTCATCCAGCTCTGTTGGAAGACAGGATGGGTAAGCAGTGAGAGTGTGGATCCTGCAGTGGAGCAATGAATGGAGAATTAGCAGAGACGAAGGAGCAGGAGCGGAGTGGGGGGACGTGCTTAGATTCGCAATTATGGCATGCCTGTGCTGGTGGGCTGGTGCAGATGCCGCCCGTCAATTCCAACGTCTTCTATTTCCCTCAAGGCCATGCAGAACATGCGCAGTCGAACGTGGATTTTGGCAACTGTCTAATTTCGCCATTAATTCCTTGCAAGGTGTCCGCCATCAAGTACATGGCAGACGTGAACACGGACGAAGTGTACGCCAAGATAAGGCTGGTCCCGTTCGTCAAGAGGAGAGAGTTATGGATGCTGGAAGATTTCTCTCCCACCGAACCACTGCAACCGCCGTGCCTGTGCAGGAACGGCGGCGGCAACGAGCTCGGGACTGGCTCGAGAGACAAGCCTCACTGGTTTGCCAAGACGCTGACGCAGTCGGATGCTAACAATGGGGGAGGATTCTCGGTTCCCAGGTACTGCGCAGAGACGATATTTCCGCCGTTGGATTTTGGCAACGATCCCCCAGTGCAGGTCATCCTCGTGATGGACGTCCACGGCGAGATCTGGAAGTTCAGGCACATCTACAGGGGAACTCCGCGCCGCCACTTGCTGACCACCGGGTGGAGCAACTTCGTCAACAAGAAGAGGCTCGTCGCCGGAGATTCGATCGTGTTTTTCAAGGCGGAAAACGGGGACATCTGTCTGGGAGTCCGACGAGCCAGAAGGGCCGTTCGCTGTGGCCGGCCAGAATCTCCGTCTTCCGGGTGGAATCTACTCGCCGGCTGTTCTGGATTTTCCACCGTGGACGTGGATAATCTGATGGCCGGGAACGACGGCGAGGAGATGAAGAGGAAGATCAAGCCCCAGTCTGTCATCGAGGCGGTGACTCTCGCCTCCAAGTGGTGCCCATTCGAGGTCGTCTATCATCCTCGCGCGAGCATCCCGGAGTTCGTCCTGCCCATCTCCGTCGTCAGGTCGGCCATGTTCATTCCCTGGTGCGAAGGCATGAGGTTCAAAATGGCCTTCGAAACTGAAGACTTATCCCGCCTGAGCTGGTTCATGGGAACCGTCTCCTCCGTCCAGGTCACCGATCCCGTCAACTGGCCTCATTCCCCATGGCAGCTTCTCCAGGTACCCGTTCTTCTTCTCTTTGCTGAAGCCTGTTATTCTCTTCATAATATTCATCTGACAGATGGGTAAGATAATCTTCAGGTGACATGGGATGAGCAGGATTTGGGCCACCAGAAGGTGAAGCGAGTCAACCCATGGTCCGTAGAACTGGTATCGAGCATGCCATCGATTCGCATGCCTCCTTTCTACCCTCCGAGCAAGAAGTTGAGACTCACGCAGCCTGCAGATTTTTCGTTCCTCCTCCCTCCATTGACGAGCACTCTTCTCGGCTCCGAGAACTGCGTGTCTTATTTTTCAAACAATAATGTTCCTACTGGCATACAGGGAACCAGGCATTCAACATTCGGACTATATCCATCGTCCGATTTCTTCAACATATTGCAGCTATCTTCCTCTCCTCCCCCGCCTCCTCTTCTAGCCATCACGACTACCAACAACACAGTATCAGACTGTAACAACTTGAGGGATGGTGACGATGAGGAGAGGGAGGGGGCGCTGGGGGATTCAAACGGGTCTGGGGCAACAAAAACGCCTCATATTTTGCTGTTTGGCAAGGTGATCTTGCAGGAGCAGCAGAACCCGGGAACCGACTCGTTAGATGGGAACCATGGCCACCACCAGATGGCAAGCTATTCGGATGGCTTGGGCTCAGAAAATTTTCACCGAAAGTTCTTTTGAAGAGCTCGACGGACCCACCACTCGAGGAGGCCAAGGCTAACCATTATGGGCGCCGTATTCTTTCGAATGTGTCCGCGGGCTCAAAGCTGTACAGCTTTATGGGCTGGAAATATCTTAGGCCCAGTAGAGATCCTTCATTTAGAAGTTCTTTCTAGCAAGTCAGTACGCTTTTTTTTTTTTTTAATTTTTCGCCAGCATATTCGCGCTTGTGGGGAGTAAAACCAATTCTAGATTGCAAATTCTAATGTTGTCGTGGCCTGGCCCTATCTAAAAACAACATTACACACACACACACACACACACACACACACACACACACACACACATACATACATACATGCATATATACATACATACATATATATGTATATACATGCATATACATACATACATACATACTTACATATACATATATATTAAAAAATCATTACTTCTGAAATTTAGATATTAAAATGAAAAATATTTATGCTGTGTTTTTATTAAAAAAAAAAGTTTATGCATTTCATGTATATAAATGTTCTTAAAAATAAAATAAAAAAATAAAAGTTAAATGTTCTTAAAAATAAAATATTTAAGTGAATGAAAACATTAATATATATTTTTTAGGGTATACTTTTTTTTTTTAATTTTTATTTTTGAATTCCTTTACTTAGAGTGGCAATTGGACTTGACGTCTTGACCTGAAAACGAGGGCAGGCGGCAGCACCACTAGCTTGTTCTCCTGGTTTCAACCCAGGTTTTGTCAGATCAAATATATTCCTGCGGGCACAACCCGTGCCTTGCCTGATATGCGTCTAACCCAAGCTAGTCAGGTTGGGTCTTGCGTGCGGTGTTCTCACAGGCTAGTCCTGGATTGGTCCAGGGCTCTATGCAGCTGTCGTCCTGTGTCTTGAACTGGTTAGCGACTAGCCTAGCTGTGGGTTTGCTGATGGTCTAGGGCTTAAGGTCCAAGGCTCCAGGTCCAGGTTACCTGGACCGATCCAGACTCAGGTCTACTAGGGCCTTAGGTTGCCTGCCTCCAGCCTCCCTAAATTATATTTTATAAATCCACGCCAACATAGTGGAGCTGAAATCGACGGCAATTTATATTTTATAAATTATAATATATTAAATCATGTTGATTATGCATCGGTCATTCGGTCTAACTCTAAATGTACATGTTTTCATTTTAAAATGAGTTAGAATTAGAGGTGTAAAGAGGGCCGGGCCGCCCGGGCATGAGACATAGCCTGATTGAGTGGTGCCTGGCTCAGCCCGACATGATCTAGAACTATAGTGGCTGGACCTGAGTGGTGCTGACCGAGGCACGACTCCTGCTATGCTAGGCCATAGGCTATCGTGCCTTGTGTCGTACTAGACATGACCCATGTGCTTGGCCCATTGACATAGTCCATTGGCATGATGACTGTGACCTAGGACCGGGAACGGGTCACATGTCATAGAAGATTGGGTGACCGAATTTCTACGACCGTCCGTGCCCGGACCCATTTTTAAAAAAATCTTGATTTTTTTAATTTTTTATTTATACATATCTTTCACGTCCACATGATGAGTTTTTTAAAGAAACTCCTACTCGGCATGATCCGACATGACCCGAGATGACCCGATATGTTATGCATGAGTCTGCTCGAAATCGTGCCGGGCATGACAAATGAGTCGTGCCGGATCCGAAATGACCTAGCCCATTTGACACCCCTAGTTAGAATGATAACTCATTTTCATTTAATTATGACAACAATTAATGAATAAGCAAGAAGATTATAGATGTGTTTAAACCATCACCAATGCACTGAATCTCATAAGAATTCTAAAGTTAAATGTGTTTGAGTTGCAATTACTATTGAGATGATAGACTAGCATGAAAGTTTATCATATGCATCTACCTTGAAGTTGGTAAGGGGGGATTGAGGGGAGGGTGAACAAAATAATAAAAAACAAGAAGCTCTATATTGAATTCTACATGAATTAAGAAACCATGTTTGTTGATAATTTGGTTTTTTCAAGATAAGAGTTGTTCTGACCGAAAATTAATTTTTAGAGTGGGTAATTCCCTTTGACCAAGCGAAACTTTCTATAAAAGAACTAGAACAAGAGAAAATATGTCTAGTGGAAAATAATGATTCCTATACTATGTGGCAAAAGGACCCGGGGCAACGATCTGGGATATATTTATGAAAGCGTGATATTCTATCCTCAGGCATATAAGTTGAGAAAGAAGAGAATAGGCTCGAGAGGTGTCGAATGGGCTGCGAGCCATGCCGTGCCGGCAAGACCTTTTTTTCAAGGCACTGCCATGCTACCATGTCGTGACATGCATGGTATGGTTAAATTTTTGTTTCGTGTCAGGCACGACACGGTGGCACAGTCTACCGACTCAGAAAAGCACGATGTTGTGGCCCACCAGCCCAGCACGACATGGTGGGCATGGCCTAGTGCACTATCATGCCCATCCATGCCAAAATCCAAAGGTGCACAAGTCTGCATCTTTGTCGTTACCCATAGGCGGCATGACCGAGTGCACGGTCGTGATGACTGAGGGGTGGACGGTTTATGGGTCTGCCAATTACAATTGGTCATGTGACTGATTGTATTTAAAAAAAAAGGACCGCCCCTGGCGGGGCAATAAAATTTGTTTTAAAACAAAAATTTTAAATTGCCCGAGTGACTATCTGACAGAGACCCCATCGAGTGGTCACCTAGGTTAATTTACTGTGCCGTCAGGCCAAGCACACAAGCCATGCCTGGCTTGGCATGAGACATTGCTCATGCCAGTCCAACACAACACGAACCATGCCATGGGACAGTCTGACCTGGCCTGAGACATAGTTCTGGACTTTGCCGTACTGGGCTAGGCACTGCTAAATTAGGACGAGTCGTGAGTCGTGCCTGGGCCACCATGCTCGTTTTATTTTTTTTTTCTTGTTTTTCTTTTTCTTCTCCTTATTATTCATATTCTTATTATTTTTATTATTCTCATTCTTATTTTTATTATTCTTTATATTTTTTTATTATCTTTTTCTTATTTTTATTATTACTCTTCTTTATTTTT
The DNA here is from genome assembly GCA_029783825.1 of Sapria himalayana. NCBI lineage: Eukaryota > Viridiplantae > Streptophyta > Magnoliopsida > Malpighiales > Rafflesiaceae > Sapria > Sapria himalayana. The sequence goes on along the minus strand of JAREIK010012673.1, from coordinate 323,207 downwards.
TTTTCTAATTCTTCATTTTATTTATATTTTTATTTTTATTCTTTTTCTTCTTATTTATATTCTATTTAGATCTAATATCCGAGCCCATCCAATCTCATAGAGAGAAATCAAATCCATGCTATTGATTAAATTATCTGTCACATGTTGCATCTAGAAAAAAAGTAGTTCTTGATATGTGGAATACTGTATAGTTGTTGGTCAGAATATATTATACATCCAATTTGTCTCAAAGAATGTTCTAATCGATGGGTCAGAATATACGTCCTAGGTGTATCAAAAAAATATTTATTTTGCTAAGTGTATACAATAAAAGAGTGAATGGGGCCTCCCCAAAATCAGTTGGATGAAAAAAAAAAAGACAAATGATTAAGGTGCCAATGGTGGTATATACCGTAGAGTTGTTGATCCCAAAACAAGTCACCTTCCCATGCCTTGATGTCATGAATGAGGCTTCCTTTCTCCGTGCTTTTTGGGTCCATATTCCATAATGCCCAATAGTGACTTCAAGCAAGCAAGAAGAGAGAGTTATCCTTTATGGAGTAGTATCCTTATCTACTAGATTTGTGGAATAAGCATAAAGAGGTGTGCAGGCTTGAGAAAGTGACATCAGGGTAAAAACTAATGTATGACATACCACAAGGCAGATCTTCTGGCTCCCTATCAAACAAGGAATACAATCATTGAAAGTCTTTCTTAGTTCCACAAAAGGTGCATGCTATAGGTCAAACTATAGTCATTGCTAGATTATTGGACTGACTTAAGAATGCACAAGAGGGGTTCAAGATGCAGATAAACCTCAATCATCTCATTTGGATAGTAAGGATAATAATCTTTGGAAGTAGTTTTGGACTGGTACATCACAGCATCATCAACTTGATTTGACATGTCATCATGCTTGGATGAATCTTTTTCGAAGGAAACGAGCACCCTCTTTGTCATGAGGAGGAATCAATGAAACCTGACCTAGGCCATAAGGCATACCTATGGTTTTAGTTATGTGCCTAATGCAATATCTTTCGCATGCTTTGCTGAAAGGTGAAGAGCAACAAAAAGTCATAATTTTCATTGGTTCTTTCTTTTGATCTCATCCATCTAAGATGCAACCAAGGATGCTATTTGTGGTTCTTCCTTTTTGCATACATCTATAAGAGTTTGTTGATTCACCTTCATCTCTAATACTACTAGACCAAGTTTGGACATACCAGAGTCTCATTTCAATGAGTTATGGCCTATGCACCAAGGAGAAGCTCCCAACTATATAGTCAATGACATACCCCCAGCCTCTTCTTGACATCCCATGCCCTTGCTCGACTAGTAGTAAGCTTATCTTTCCTATTATCTCATTTTGGTAGTAAGAATAGTGGCATTCGAAAGCATTTTTAAGCTATAACATCTCATGATCATCAACTTGATATGACAAGTCATCATGCTTTGGATGTATCTATTGTAAGGAATGAGCATCCTTTTCATGAGAAAGAATTGGTGGAACCTAGCCTAGATTGTAAGACGTACTTGTGGTTGTAGTTATGTGCCAAATGCATTCTCTAACCATGCTTTCCTGAATGGTGGTGTGCTGCAAAAATCCCATTTTTTTGATCTACATCTACATAAACCAATCCATCAGAAAAAAATAATTACTAAAGTTATTTAGTTGTCCTTCTTGTTGGGGAAGATTGGTCTAAATGTCGTTAATTCAAAACTATTAAAATTGGAAATGTTATTATTTGTTTATGCAATAAAAACTTTTAAATTAAAAAGAACCACAAGGGTTTAGAAATTATCGCAAATCAAAACATTGAAAATTAAATACATAAAAAGTTTGAAGTTCAAATACAACTTTGCTCAAAATTAAATTTTGGACCATAATCATTTATTTAAGCCATAAACCCTAGAAATCATTATCCAGAACAAAAGGCATAAACTTGAGATTCTGGGGAGAATTCTCCAAAAATCATTCCATATTATTATTCAGGTGATATAGTAGGTTCCTAAGCATCATGTCTAGGAATTGCTAATGTGACTAATATCTAAATACTAGATAGAAGAGGAGTTTCTATCTAGAAGCTCATCTAATTTTTAACTATCTTCCATTCTCCAAAGCACAACAATTCTCAATCACAACACTGCCCAATTCACAAAATACAATAAAAATATAACATCACAATACAATGCAACTACACAAAATCATAGCAACACACACTTCAAAAAATAAAGTTATTCTATGCAACAACCTAGAGAGAGAGAGAGAGAGAGCTCCTTGAAGCTGCTATAAAACTACAACAATCCAAGATAGAGAATAAAAATGCTCACTCTCACTCTCACTCTCTCTCTCTTTATGAGTCAGATGTAGCAGTTGAGTTATATGAATAAAAATGAACACACAGTTCAAGAAATACAAAAGGAGAGGAGAATAAAAGTGTATATCTTTTCTATGAAATTGAAAGTGGTAATTTATATATAGAATACTTATAGAACACGTAAGAAGGAGAGGAGAAAGAGTGGGCAACTTTAATTCTTCTACCCTAAGAATAAATAATAGTTATACTAGTTCATAAAAAGAATATATTGACATCCTTTTTATCTCCAAAAAAAATAGCCCTCTTATTTGTTTTTTTCATTTCTTAAAAAATGATGGGGGCACTCCCTCCATCTAATATACGCCTCACAAAAATTTTGTGAAAAATTGAAATGTCTTGTTTTTTACATTATATATATATATATTTTTTAATTTTAGAATATGAGAAATTATCACATGTTCTTGGTCCACCATGATCCATGCCTGCAAGAAAAAATGGTAATAATCAACAAAATAAAAAAAGTAGGTTTAATATAATAATTATATATTACTATTAAGATAAGCAAGTAAGAATACAATTGAAAAAACTCAATCGTTTCAACTCGAGCAAATCCAACAAATCTTTTATCATATCATATGTGAAAGACACATATCACCACATGACTTAAATAAATTACATTTTACTAATGACAATAATTTCATAAATATATCAGTGAAATTTTTATTTGTGTATACTTTTTATGTATAACTAAATTTTTGTCTAATGCATCTCATATCTAATAATATTGTATATAAATGTACTTCAATGGCATATCTAATGTTTTGAGAGTTGTATAGTACTATGAATTTCATATATATATATATATATTATCTCACATTTAAGTCTACAAGATATCTTTTCATCCATATTTTTTTTTCAAATTTCAGTAGCTACAATGAACTCAACCTCAATGATGGATAATACTATACACTTCTATAGCTTTGATTGCTACAATACAACTTCCTCTCTAAAAGTTATTAGATAACTAGGAGTAGATCTACATTAATCCAAATCACTAGCCAATCTCTTCGAGAAGCACTAGTTTTAACATGCTCAAATACAAAAATAGTTGAGATGTCCACCATAAATACCTAAGATATATTTTTCTACAGCCTAATGATATCTAATTAGGTTTAAGAGATATAACTAAAAACACCAAAATCATATGTTACATTTAGTCTAATATAAACCATAACATATATAAGACTATTGATAGATAAGGCATTAGGGATATGACTAATATCTCTCATTTTCTCATTAGTTTTAAGACTATGCTTAGTGTTTAGCTTAAAATATTTGTAGCTAAGGTGGTTGAGATCGGCTCAGCCTCATTCTTAAAAAAATATTTTAAAAACTTGACCAAAGTTATATTCTTGAGATAATCGGATATGCATAGAGGGCTTATCTCGAATGATACATATCCCTAGAATTTGCCTAACTAGGCCTAAGTCTTTCATAGAAAGACTTTTTTTCAACTCTCCCTTAAGCCCATTAATCTATACTCTATCATAGTCAATGATTAATATGTTGTTAGCATACAATAAAAGTATAAGTTTGCCATCATCCAATTGATGACTAACAAAGGAGCTCGTTTAAGGTCATACAAGCTCTTGTTCAATTTGTAAACAATACATTTGTTCCATTCTACCATGAATTCCTTCATGATGTTTCATAGTGACCTTAATGAGACTCTCTTCATGAAAGTCATTATGAAGAAATGTAATCTTCATAATGAGTTGATTAAATTCTAAGTTCAAGCCGATAACTAGATTGAGAAATACACGAATAGTAGACTTATGATCAGATCATAAGTCTTGTTGACATGAAAAGACTATCTATTTTTGTATATCTTGAAGTCATTGCTCTTTATTCTCAAGAGAAATGACCTCCTAAAAAGTCTCATGCTAACTTATATCTATGAGTAATATATAATCATTGAATCTAGAGGATACCTAATGGGGTCTAGATGATTTTTTTAGTTCAAAATAAGATATATCATCATGTACAATTGGGTCATACAAAGATCCAAATAGTTTATGGTCGCTCACATCTTCAACACGCATATCCTATGGTTCAAAAATATAATGTGAATCTTATGGATTGGAATTATTAGATGGCTGCTCAATTTCTCCCCTTTGGTTAGATTAATCTCTAGAAGGAATCGACCTTGTATCTTTGTAATATGAATCTAAATGGAATTACTTTCCTCACTGTTTGGATGACTACCAACCACTAATTTATCCTCCAAAAAAATAATATATCTGCTCTAAAGAAGCTTCTTAGTAATTGAATCCTATAGTCTGTATCCAAACTCTTTGTACTCATAGCCAATAAAGATGCATGAAAGTGCAGTATTATTGAGTTTTGATCATTTATTTTTTGGGATGTGAATGAAGACTTTATAGTTAAAAACCTTCAATTAATCATATGAGTTATCTTTCATAGTCTATATTTGACTGAGAACATCTACATCCAAGATAGTGGTAGGGCACATGTTGATTACATCAACAACCACACACATAGCTTCTCTCCAAAATTCTTTGGGGAGGTGTGTATGAGAAAGTATGCAGCAAACCCTCTCCTCAATAGTTTGGTTCATCTTCTCAGTGATGCTATTTAATTGAAGTATCTTGGCTAGAATCTTCTCATGTTTAAAGCCATGTGATACATAGTTATTGTGAAACTAACTATGGTATTCTTCCCTATTATCATAGTATACATAGATCTGTTTCTTATCGGTCTCTCTCAACTCTAGTGTAGAAATCCATAAAGACAGGAAATACCTTATCTTTAGTTTATAGAATATATACATCCACACTTTTATAGAGTGATCATCAATGAACATGACGAAGTAAATGGCCCCATCGAGTATTTTTCTCTATATAGAGCAGATATCAGTATGAATTAGATCAATGATAATTGATCTCATTGAGAGTGAGATAGAGTGAAAAGATATTCTATGATTTTTTCTAGTCATATAATCCATATACTCATCAAGACTGGAGTTATGGTCAAATAATAGGATATTTCTTCTAGCTAGAAGCTAAATGCCTTATTCACTCATGTGACCAAACCTCTTGTGCTAGAAGTCAATATTGACATTCTAATGAATAATATTTACATAATCTCTATGCACTATTGCCTGAGTGGCATACAAAATACTTTCTTTCTTATTACTCACAATGACTAATTCACTTTTGACTATTTTTCACCAGCCATCATTAAAATAGCTCACATATTTTATGTCATCCATCATGCTAATAGACATCAAGTTTACATTAATGTCCATAAGGTGTCAGATATCTTTCAGCATCAATCAATGTCATGGTTGCATTTGTAGACAAATATCTCTCATGCCTAAATTCTATGACGTCCCACAATTATCCATATTTACTGTATCATAATAACCATGCGCGCATGTAGTAAAGAAGTCAATACGTAGAATGATAAGAAGTGATACTCTTGAGTTAATAAGTTAATTACACCTCTCTAAGATACTAGATTAGTAGAATTATTGTCACTAACTAGCATCAAGTCATCTTTAACAATGACTTTGGTATATCCCATAGGTTTATCTCTTCGTGTGCATTATTACTATAGTATTTTCTAAGAATGGTAGTTTTTTTATATGTCTCATCTTGCTATAGTGATATTACTTAGTTGTTTTATGTTTTGTGACTTACCTTTGGAAGAATAAGTTCTTCTGCCAGTCTATGTGTGCCTCATGGTATTCCTATCACGTCTCTCAGAAATGAGAATATCATGAGAAGCATCTCATTCTTATTTATCATTGCTTCTTCAAACAATAGATTTTGAGACAATAAACATTGACACAACACCTCCAAGTAGTGACATACTCTAAGAAATCACAAAACTATCTAGATTACTTATGGGTTTAAAAATCATTTTTAGAATTCAAAATCAAATTGTGCGGGGACGAAATCAAATTTATGATTTACTTGCATTAAAACATATATTTTATATTTATGTGCATATTTTTTTTAAATTATGAAAAATTAGGATGTTTTATTGTAAATATTTGTTAGTTGTCGCAACCGAACATAATTTACCCTTTTTTAAATGAATGTGGGATATTAAAACATAATTTTACATAATGAATTTATAGATTTTTGAGATTTTGACCAATACAAAATCATCTAATGTAACAATGTTTTTGTGATACAAAGAAAAGTAAAGCCAAGTTAATAAGCTAATAAGCTGACATTTAAAAAATGTACGTGTTGTATGACCCAACTCCCAAGTCGCCATGTCGCAGTTGCGGCCGTGCTCCCATCTTCCCCAGAAGACCAGAAGTAGACTGAAGAACACACCGATGGAATCCTCGCCCCAATGGGAAACGTTATTTTTTTTCCCGACCCCTGGATCGCAAAATCCAAACTATTTGGTTCAAGATTCCAGTTATGTTATGGCCTAATCGCCATGAAGAAGAAATTAATTAATGGGAAACGATTCATCCGAATTATCATATCCCCCAGATCTGAAAAGTTCTGGTCATGGAGGAACTCAATCCGCAAATCCAACCAGCCCTCCGCAAGTCCCAGATGAGTCGAATCTCCTGACTAACTTGACCAAATTGCTCACGTCAAACAGAACACCACCGGAATTTCTGAACCCGTACATAGCAGTCTTCTCCGCCAACCACGAGCTCCTCCTTTCACTTCTTACTTCCAAAGTACTCTTCCACAGGCCCAACACTCTTCTTCACTTCTACAGATGGGTCCAGTCTAAACTTCCATCTTCTATTTCGCATTCTCCGCGTACGCTGCTTCCAATCGTCATTTCGTTGCTCTCTCACCAGAAGTTCTCTGACGCCAAGGCACTTCTAACATCCTTCATATCGACGGATAGAACCAATGCACTCCACCATCACATCCTTCACCCAGGGGCTCCTGGGCTTGCACATGGGTTTTCCAGGCATCTCCTTGACACTTCTATTGGGGCCTATGTAGCCAATGGTATGCCTCATAAGGCGGCCGAAATATTTAACAAAATGAAGAAGCTGAACCTGAGGCCTAACTTGCTTACCTGCATCACGCTTCTCAATGGTTTAACCAGGTACCCTTCCTCACATTCGCTTTCAATGTCGAGGATGATTTTCAGGGATGTAATTTCTCTTGGTGTTGCGGTTAACACTACTAGTTTCAATATTTTGATTTATGGTTTTTGCTTGGAGAACAAGATGCAGGATGCGATGGGTCTTATCGCCAAAATGGAGGAATCCGGTTGCAGGCCAGATAATGTTACGTATAACACGATATTGGATGCGCTGTGCAAGATGGGAAAGCTGAGTGAGGCTAGGAATTTGTTGTGGGATATGAAAAGCAAGAACTTGTTGCCGAACAGGAATACCTTCAACACTTTGGTATCAGGGTATTGTAAGTTGGGCTTGTTGGAGGAAGCTGAGATAGTGATTGGATTAATGAGGGAGAGTAATTGTCTGCCTGATATTTGGACTTATAACATGTGGATTGGAGGGCTGTGCAAAGAAGGAAAAATCAAAGAGGCATTCGAGTTGAGAGGTAAGATTGAGAATTTGAATTTGGTGCTGGACGTTGTCACCTACAACACATTGATTAATGCATGTTTTGGCGTTGATGGCTTCCCTGAGGCATTTGGATTGATTCAGGAAATGAAAGAGAAGGGAGTGAACCCAAACGTAGTTACATATAATACAGTGGTCAAGTGGTTGACAAAGCAAGGGAGGATGGATGAAGCAAGCAAAACATCACGGGAGATGGAAGAAAAGGGGGTCTTACCAGACTGTGTTACCTATAATACTTTAATAAATGGGCACTGTAAAGCAGGAAACATGGGCGAAGCGTTCAAGATGATGAACGAAATGGGGAAGAAAGGGTTGAAGATGGACAGTGTGACACTCAATACCATCCTCCAAACTCTCTGCGAGGACAAAGAGCTTGGTGATGCATATAACCTACTTAAAACTGCTGATAAGAGGGGATATCTTGTCGACGAGGCTAGCTATGGAATTTTAATGGTGGGATTTCTCAAGGTCTCCATGTTAGACAAAGCTCTAAGACTTTGGGACGAGATGAAGGAGAAGAACGTGAACCCAAGCATCATCACCTATAACACAGTAATTGGAGGGCTGTGCCAATGGGGGAAAACAGATGAAGCGGTGGAGAAGTTCAACGAGCTCTTAGATGCTAACTTTCTCCCAGTTGAGATTACTTATAACACAATTATTCAAGGATACTGCAGGGAAGGACGGGTTGAGAAGGCATTTCATTTTTACAACAAAATGATAGAGAATTCTATTGAGCCCAGTGTTTTCGTTCTCAATGTTCTTCTCCATGGGCTCTGTGAGCAATCCATGCTGGAGAAGGCGCTAGCTCTTTTCCACAGATGGGTTTCAGAGGGGAAATCTGCCGACATTGTTACATACAACACGATCTTATCAGGCCTCTGCAAACAAAGGAGATTTGAGGAAGTATTTCGATATCTAGCAGAAATGGAAGAGAAGAAAATAGAGGCTGATCAGTATACGTACAGTGCCATGACAGATGCACTTGCTGATGCTTGTGGCACTGTGGATAGGGAGATGGGTGAGTTATTGTTGAAGATAGTGGAAACTGGAAGGTCACAGCTTGCTTCCATGGAATCCGAGCATGGGCAATGCGTTGAAACAGGTGAAGCTTCTGCAGAATCCAACCGTGTTTCCATTTCATTTTCAGCTCAAATAAGCGAGCTATGCGGCCGAGGAAAATACAAGGAGGCGATGCACATTTTTCAAGAATCAAGCCAGAAGGGTATTCGTTTACAGAGATCTGCCTTCCTTAGTTTGATGAAGGGACTAATTCGCAGACGAAGAAGCATATCAAAATCTTCCTTTTATTAGAAAATGTTCCCTCGCTTCGTGTAAAGCATTTTTCCCCTCTCATTCTTCTGGTTGTTCTTGGAGTGGTATACAGTATACTGCTCCATTACAAGATTTAATTAAGTAAGCATGCTTAATAAAAAACCATCTGAACGCCATTACGCACCCTCGTGGATGAAGCAAGCAATACATTACGTTTATTGATGGGAAACAATGGGCTTCTATTTTAAATGGCACACGTGAGATCATGTGCCTCATTTATAAATATTAGTATAAAAATGCTGCATTTTATATGGTATGTGTATGACTATCATAAAATAAGGTTTTATTTTGATATATTTTATTTGACTGAAAAATAAGATAATAATATATCTTATTATATGACCATCTTAAAATAAGATTATAGGAGGTAAAATAAAATTAAAAATAATGGGTCACTTATGATCAATTTGGAAATTAGTGTTTTGTAATTATTGAGCTTCAATTAGAAATATTATATTTAGATGTGTTTAAACCATCACTAATGTATTGAATCTCATAAGAATATTAAAGTTAAATATGATTGGTCGTAATCACTACTAAGATAATTGTCCAGTGTGAAAGTTTGTTGTGTGCATCTACTATGTGGTTGGTAAGGGAGGATTGAAGGGAGGGTGAAAAAAAAATTAAATTAGAAATATAATATTCAACGAATATGAGATGATTATGATCAAAGAAATATATTTCTAAGTCATGTGTATGCGTATCTTTTTATAAATTAGAGAACATATTAAAAAAGAATAAAAGAAATGATTAATTTTTAAAATTTGTAAGTTATCGTGAATTCTTTGGAGGTTATGAGTTGGATTCCCTTGAGTTATCAAAAATCTGCTGAGATTGAAAAATAGGCCTCTTGGGGTACGGGTGGTTAGTTTCAAGGCCCAATTGGGTCTAGGGGTCTAACCTGGTTAAAAAAAGAAAAAAAAAAAATACTCTTTGTGACTTTTAATGATCATAGTATCTACATGCATAAATAATAAAAAATGTATCTAGTATGAGTTACATTTATAGAGGCAAGAACATTCATAAATATGCTTGTTTAATCTAAAAGAAGTTACTTAAGAGTGTAAAAGAGTTTTCATATTTGGCAAACACATTATATTTTCTAGAAATGTGATTCTAAGAGATTGTTCTACATGTACTTCTACATCCTAGATGATTGTAAAAGATTGCAACCCCCCATGTATAATGCAAAAACTAATCTACGCGACTCTTCAAGAGACGAAAATAACCTAATTATGGTCATTCTGATTGCTAGAGAAAATATTTGAGGAATTTGTACTATAAGTTTGAGTTTATTCATCTGTCGATTGGAAATGGTCTTTCTCAAAAATACATTTATATTATGTCACACACTTTTCTAAAGATCTAGTAGCAACATATCAAGTATGATTGAGTAAAAATTGTACTTATCTCATCCATTATTGTTTGTCATAATTTTTTATGGTGAAATGCTCACATTGTTAAAGAAGTAGATATGTTGATTTTATCAAGAAAAGAAAAATGAAAAAAAAACTAGAATGGATGAGTAATTAGAAGATAGAATGATGAGTAGTACATCATCTTTGTATTTTTTCATAATATAAACAGAAGATTTAAGTTAAACTTTTTCTATTAAATCAGATAATCTAGATACTATTTCATTTAGGAACAATTGAAGATGATTTTATCTTGGGTATACTTGAATTCATGTTTTGTACTCTTTCCATTGTTATATTAGAAAGAGTAGGATCATCACACACAACCTAAGAGATACTCTCAATATAGAAATTCATATTGGTGTGAACACTAACTTCTATAAGATAATATCTAGACGTCATGTCATTGTCTTCTTCTTTATATGTGTGTATTGAGTATGAACAAGATCTTGGAGCAAGAGTCTTAGATAATATATACATCTTGGAGAAAGATGATTTTGTTTGGGTATTCTTAATTGAAAATATTTATATCTTGAGATCCAAGTTTTTTATGGTTTTGTGCATCAATTCAAAAAAAAAATTGTTTGGTACACCAAAAAACACAAACTCAAAATTTCCCCTCCCTCATTATGTCAACATTAAAAAAATCTCATCATATTTAAAAAAAATAGTATGAGTTGGATTGGGTAGGGATCTGATTTATTGGAGCAGATTAGGTTCTTTTAAGATGAATGATAAATGGGAGGACTATCATGAGAGCTTATTTTGCTAATCATGGTGGAGAATGGGCTTAGGGGTAAGGATAAATGCATGCTTTAGGAAGCTCTTGATCTAGGGTACGTGCATTAGGCTAGATTTGTCTTCAATTCTTTTTTTTTTGCATTATTTAAATTATTCGCTTGGTGTTCTCAAACTAGCAAAGTGACTTGAGGGTGGCCATAGTACAAATTACTCTTGTTGAATTGACTCTTCACCACATTTCATTTTGCTAAAAAATACTCAAATACATTGTATGTAAGGGTGAGAGGGTAGCAAAGTTACAACCACTATTTTCCAGCAAGCATTGAAAGCACATACCAAAAAGATTCTTTGAACTGAACAATATAATAAAGAAGTTGTCATCAAGACTAAATGAGATGAGGATCAAAGAAAATTGAACTAATTATGTTAAGAAAGGTAGTTCATATACCATCAAAGCAAAAAGAAAGAAAGCGAACAAATGAAACTTTTGCCTCATGGAAGCAACATATGATGCTATGCTATCAAAGCTACAACAAATGGAACTTTCTTTTGTTCTGTAGATTTATTAAAACTAAAAATCCATATACATTCCCCATTTATTCTGACTAGTTCATAAAATTCAAAACATCATCTAGTTTTGATTTGAACCCATCATTTGGTGAAGGCTCGAAGTCATCTCTATCTCTATATTCATCCCAATAGTTTTCATCGACTCTATGCTTCATTCGATTCATTTACCCCATTACCATAGGCAAATATGTGCCTATATATTTTCTTTCAAATCTATAAGAGAAATCGGTCATATGTAGGCTTCATGGACATCTGCATGCATCATACACTCTTAGTTAAGAGTCAGAGGTTGGCTTATCATCATCATCTTCTTCTCTCCTTTATCCTTTCTAATGGCATTAATAAATAACTACTTGCCTTCTAAAGCTCTTGATTATCCATGTTCTCTCATCAAATTAATAAATCTAGTGCGATCAATATTAAGATATTTTTTATAGGATTCCTTAAAAAAAGTCTAAAGATCTATATTTGATTGGTCCAATATTGTCGCTCATTACTTCTTGCCTAATGCCACCATGAAGCCTTCATTAGATGGTTCTTGGCACTTGTTCATTTCCAATGGCTCTTTTACATCTTTGCATTAAACAAATGCTATCTTCTTTATGCAAGTAAACATAGAAAAAAATATAAAGCCAATTAATTTTTCCCAATTGGGAAAGAAGGAAGAGGTTAGATTAAACTTAAAGTCTTTTAGAGCTCATGCAAGATGGGCTAGGAATATATGAGCACGTCTCAGTTATTCCCTAAGAAAGAGATCAACCCTTTGAGGTCTAACTTAAGAAGGAATGAAAGATTTATTGAGAAATATTATTTATTAGCTTAAAAATATCTTTTAGAGGTTCACCACTATTTGGGAAAATGGAGTGAAAACTTTTTTTTTTACATGGGAGCAAGTCTCTTTTGCATGAAACTTTCTTTGAATAATTATTAGAGAAGAGAAGACATAGATCTTGCATAATCAATAGGCTAATTTAAGAAGAATGTTTCAACAACTCCTTTCATGAGGGAATGGAGGTGGTTAACTTACACAATTACATTTTTTTCGTAAAAGAGAATGATCATATTTAACTGCAAGCTAGTGTTAATTGAACCTTGACCTTTAATTAGAAAAATCTTTGTTAATAAGTTAAGAATGTGTAGGTAAAAATCCATATTGGACAAGGACCAAAGATTAGAGGTTAGAATATTGGTTGGACAAATCACAGCCAACGCAGAAATGACATTTGCCAAATTCAAAATTTGGGACTAGAAGTACCGGCCATGATTGGTTTCCCCCGTCAATCAATAACTTAGTCAATGGCTTGATAGCTCAAAATCCAAGCTCGATAGCCTGACTACCCACCCCAATGACCCAAAACCCAACCCAATGGACTAGAACCTTGTGCTAGGGCATTAAGTCCATTTGCAGGAGCAAGGATTTGTTCGCTAAGCTATAATATTGATCAATCAGGCAAGGCTAACCAGACAAGCTAACAATGTAGGAGAATTCCTCCATTACAAGGTAAAAATAACCCATAATCTTATCTTGAATGGGAAAGAAGATAAAATTTTTTGATTACCATTATTTTTCTAACATGAAGAAAGTGAAACTAGCAATAATTGAATTCATTGAATATGCTGTTAATTGATGGGATCAATCTGTGATTAATAGAAGTCAATATGGGAAACAACCAATAAAGACATGAGAGGAGATGAAATCAGTAATAAGAAAAAGATTTATTCTAAATCATTAATACTGAAGCTTATATAAGAAATTACAAAGCTTGACATATGGTAGTAGAAGTATGGAAAATTATCATAAAGAGATAGATTTAATATGATCTAAGCTAATATTAAAGAAGATTAAGAAGGTAACATGACTAGATTTCTAGCATGTAGGAATCAAGAGATTGCAAACATAGTAATTTTACATCACTATATGAAAAATAGAAGATATGGTACATATGAGAATTAAAATTGAATAGTAGCTCAAGGCAAAGGAGAACCCAAGACCAAAGCATAACTTGGGCTAAACATCTAGAAGATCAAATTATAAAATAAAAACAGATAAATTACCAACAACTAATTAAAAGGGAAGTCCAAAACAACTTTGTCAATCATGATTCTCAAAGTAAGATTGCAACTTCTACTATTCAAATTCATGATTTCATACACTTTAAAGTATCTTGATAGATATCATATAGCAAATCAATGTCTAACCAAGAAAGTTATATTATTGAAATATAATAGAGAATTTTGAAATTGATGATGATGAAGATGCTTAGTCAATGACATCCTTAGAAAATATATATGAGGAAGAAACTATTCAAGAATAATTATTAATTACCAAAAAAACTCTAGTAATGAAATCCAAGGATAAAAAGATGAAGTATAGTGGAGAAATATATTTCATGCTAGGTGTCATGTAGAAGGTAAGGTATGTACCATGATTATTGATATTAAAAGTTGTACAAATGACACAAGAACAATCATGGTACAAAAATTAGGATTACCAACTATGAAGCTCCAATGAACATTTAAATTACAGTGACTAAATGACAATGAAAAAATACAGATAAATAGACAAGTATTAGTATCTTTCCAAATTGAAAAGTATGTAGATGAAGTATTATGTGATATGATAGATATGCAAGCTGGACACGTATTACTAGGTAGGCTATGTCATGTTGATAGGCAAGTCAAAGTATGATGGACTTATCAATAAATATTCTTTTGAATTCAAAAGAATTATTATTCTTATACCATTAACTCCTACCTAATTATATAAACATCAAGTGAGGATAAAAAGAGATAATACACAAATGAAAGAAGATAAAAAAGAAAAGAAAAATTAGAGAAAAAAATGTAGTCAAAAAAAGGGGGTAGATGAGAGAGATTCATATGATGAGAGAAAATCAAAAAGAAAATCATAGAGTCTGCAAAAGAACTTTTATGCAAAAAAGAGTGAGATAAAAAGAGAAACATGTTCAAATAAGTAAATGATTTTACTTATGTATAAGAAGGATTTATTAAGTACGAATGATCATAACATTTCCTTGCATAGTTTTGTTAATTTTCTTTTGTAGAAATACTTTAATGTCTTTCATGATGAACATCATTGGGACTAACTCCAATCTGAAATATTGAGCATCATATTGCTTTGTTATAAGAGTTTGTATTCCTAATCACCCTGCATATTGGAGTAATTAGAGGAAAAAAAATAAACTATGAAGATATGTTAGTGCATTATTGGAAAAAGGACATATTATGGAAAGCATGAGTCCATGTATCATTCTCATATTACTAGTTCTGAAAAGGGATGGATTATAGAGAATGGAAATTGATTTTTGAGTAGTTAACAATAAAATTGTTAAGTATTGATATCTCATTATATGACTAGATGATATGCTAGATGAGTTATATGATGCTTGTATATTTTCTAAAATTGTTTAAAAAAGTGGATATCATCAAATTTAAATAGTATAAGATGATGAATATAAAACAACATTCAACACAAAAAATGATGTGTATGAGTGGTTAGATATGCAATTTG
This sequence comes from Sapria himalayana, assembly GCA_029783825.1. Taxonomy (NCBI): domain Eukaryota; kingdom Viridiplantae; phylum Streptophyta; class Magnoliopsida; order Malpighiales; family Rafflesiaceae; genus Sapria; species Sapria himalayana. The sequence continues at coordinate 307,715 of JAREIK010012673.1, read as the reverse complement.
GATTAACTAATACACACCTAGTACTTTCATGAAGTTAATGAACTTTGTTTTGTGAGCCTTTATTTGAAAGTTTTTGATGGTATATTTTGATGGCATCTTAATTTATAATGATACTCAAGATATACATCTTAAGCCCATAAAGCTTCTTTTAGATACTTTATGAAAAGAAAAACTATTTACTAACTTTCAAAAGTATTTTTTGCATGAAAAAGCTTTCATTTTTAGGTTTTGACATTGGTGCTCAAAGGATAAAAGCTAATAAGGAAAAAATAAAAATAATTGAGGAATGACCAATACCAACTTCTACAACTAATATAAAAAGTTTTCATGGCTAATAGAGTTTTATAGAAGGTTTGTAAAAAATTGTAGTAGCATCGCTATACTTGTAATTTAAATAATAAAGAAGAATATAAAGTCCAAGAAGAAAGATGAACATGAAAAAGCATTTAGGTTAATTAAGACGGATTTATCTAAAGCTTATCTACATGTTTTACCTACTTGTCTTATTTGCTTAATTAACATAATTCATGTTAATTAAGCAGAAAGATAATAATTAATATAAAGCTTAATGAATGATTACAATTGTATTATTTCTAAATGAACTCATTAAATGATAAAATCATCATAGTTGTTGATTCTAAGAACATATATCCACCATTCAATACAAAGTGAATTTTCTTGAATATCATTCAATTGCAACCCCAAACACATAAATGGAAAAAGAAGGTAGCAAACAGAAAAAGTTCAACCTTTAAAATATATAGCAACCTGACCGATTTAATCATATGGTAAAAACCTAAGATATACAAAACATGGGTGACACCCAATTCCAACTTCTAAAATATAAAATTTAATAGAGTTTTTAAATGTTTGTGTTATTTAGGAGAACAAAAAATGACTACCAAATAGCTACAATGGTCAATTACACTTGCATTCTTCATGAATTTGCTCCTAATCAACATTATCATCATGCATCACCAATGTACATAACAACTCTATCATATAATAATCTAGTTTCGTCTACAAAACACAAATAACACAGGTGTAATTTAACATATATAATGTACTGAAAATAGATATATAACAATTTAGTATAATGCATTTACCATAACAATTGATTTTATTAGTGTTGAGTCATTTCAAATTTTCATATATTTGGTCACATAAATTTCACAGTCATGCCTAAACATAGGAATTAATATTTTCTTTTTGTGAGAAAAAAAATAAGTAATAATAATTGTGTTGTCTATAAACATCTTTGTTAATTTGAAATATGTTGAAATAATATTACCAATTTTCTTGCTGCATAACATTCAGGTAGACATGCTCTAATTTCCCTATGTCCATATCTGTACACACATCAAAGACCTTCAAGCATTATCCTGAAGAATATGACAATCTTCTGGAAGATCCCTTTATGTACTTGCCATTGGTCATTGGCAACGAAGATAGTAACTCAACACACTTTGCATGAAGGTTAATTATGTATACATGACAATGAATATCCACACATACAGGCAAAAATAATTATAATAGTGAATATATTATTTTTTAGTTTGATAATGGATTAACAAACATATAACATCTAAAGATTATACAACATCCATACCTTTCCACAAGTGCCCGAGGCAATGGCTGTAGTGATTGTTGGGTCAAAAAAGTGTTTGGAGTGATATAACATTTCTTTTTTTGCTTGTTTAGGGATTTGATCAAGAACCACTTATAATGAAATTATGTAAAACAAATTAGATAAGGCAAAAAACCCAAGATTAACATATATTGTTGTAAGTAGTATTGGTAAACCACCACGAATGAAGGATCAAAATAACAATTCACTGGTGATGATCCCTGTTGTGCATTCAGTAAACAACAATATATCCCAAAAACTTATATATGGATATCACCATTAACAATGATTGATAAAATAATTTACTAATAATATAATTTATTGATAAAATAATATTTATTGCTTTATACAGGAAACATAAACCATGTGATATACGTACCATATAATTGAAGAATCAATTGCCTTCTAGGCATGTCTTCTCATGCCTAGTGACAAACATTCCATACATTCGACATAATACATCCCTATTATATCAAATAGTTAAAAAATGGCGTATACAACACAAAATTACATAAAAGTAGCATAATTGCAATGAAATTACCCTTCATCATCCTTGGGATTTAATGTGAAATCAACAATGCTTTTCTATTTGAGGGAAAGCATAGGGTACTCTTGAGCACATTGTTGGATGAAAGGTGATTTACATGCTACAACTCCCTTTATGAGTCTTTGTGTCGTCCTCTTTTCTCTTTTATTATTAGTTGCCACTCTTACTGAATAATTTACTGCATCATCTTTGGCATTCATTTCAATGCATTTTTCTATTTTTGATTGAGGCTTAGAGACAGATGAATAACCTTCAATTGTTTGAGCCTCATAATACACTGTCATTTACTATGCTGCAGCTCTATCCCCATCATCCAACTGAGGTTCATTTCTTGGACGAGGAATATGTTGCTGCATTGATGACATCACATTTCTCACAATGACTTCAACATCAAAGTCATTTGTTGGAGCCTCATAATAAGTTGATCTCTTAGTGAGGATGTAGCCCCAAGTTCAGCAGCAAAATTATTGTCATGATATGCATGAGTTGGTTGAGATTGAATAGAGGGAGATTGAATGGATGGTACTAGTTCATTTTGTTATCTTCTTGTATTATTTTAAATGCACTTCAAGTATGCTGAAATCATGGAACATTGAGGATGCCAATTGTAAAATTTGCTGTATTGATTGATGAAGACTAAGTTGAATGGCTTGTCAAGTTAAGAGAAAAAAACTCAAATTTGAATACTTATAGTATAAGGTCATGACAAATTAATTAACCTAATGCAATTAGATCCTTACAATAGTAGAGTCATCATAATATCTACTAAATTCTGGATTTAGTTGTGCATGCTCATTTACTGTGGCAAATGGAGGTGAATGATTGGGTTCATGCACTGTTTCATCCTCAATGAGGTGGAACTTCTTATCCAATTTGAATTTCTGGAAGTTGTAATTGTAGTATATCAATATTAACAAAACAATTAATATAAGATATATTAAAAATACAAGTTTACCATGAAATATTAATCTACATTTAACTATCTTACATTGATTTTGCTATATCCACCAAATATTGTAATTTTATTAGTTAGTCATCATTTGACTAACTGGTCATTCCAGATAGAAAAAAAGTGTATTACTACAGGAACATCCACCAATGACACATATAGGTAAAAAATCTACAAATTGAGGAAAAATGAGTACTCATTATAACCCAAATTATAGCATAGTCATAGCAACGAGCATCAACTTTGAATAAGTGGAGATACTTGTAGGAAGAGCAAACAACCAAATTTGGTTCAACCCTTAACTTAGCACAAACTAATGAAAGATTAATTGTATGAAATAATCACATTCACAAATATTGTAATGACTTGTCCACCTTTATAAATTGACCAATTTCCATCTTTCACCATTTGCACACCATCAAAGGCATAATAGAATATTTTGTTATCTATCTTCTACAAATTTATACCTTTTAATTGATATACATATACAATTTGAAAGAATATTAGTTAGAAAATAAAACACATGGGATATAAAAGTGCTAAAAACTAGATAACATTATATTAGATCATACACTCATTTTTTTTATAAATTAACGTATATAAATGAAATTTTTAATATCATTATAAATGGGTAACTTACAAATTATGTATGTAAGATTGGCATAGGAAATACAATATGATTATGGGATGAGAGGGTTATGTCTTTTCTTTATATGTTTCTATCCATATAATTTTTCTTAGAAGAACAACAAAAGATAAAAATTTTATCAGATGCTTATGAGTTTTAAAGCTATTTTTTTTATCTCAATTCCTCTTGTCTCTTTCTAGAATTAAACAACACAAAGTAGATGATGAAGAACATTGAAATGGATTTTTCTCAAGATAATCAAATAGAAAAAAAAATACAATAATTATAGAAACACTAGATTCGGAAATGAAGAAAACACATTACAAAACTCGACCAGACCACACTAAAATAAAAGTGAGAGGTTGGATACCTTATGAAGAAGAACACTAAAGCATGATTCAGGAGGAGACGAGATCTGGAACTCAACCAGATCTCCTTCATAGATATGATGAAGACACTGGCAAGAGGCAAACGGATCGTGAGTCTCAAAGATAGTTGAGAGAATCATGATAAATAAGAAGTTGAAAGAATTGGGATGGATAAGAAGTTGAGAGAATAATATGAATAATAAGTTGAGAGATTGGATTTAGCAGGTGAGAAGTAAGGTTGGGGCTTTTCTTCCTTTGGCCTATCACAAAGTTAGGGCTTTGGTATGAAAATGATGATGAAAAGTATAGGATTTGAGAAAATGTTGAATTTTTTCATTTTAGTAGGTTAAAAAGTGGTAGAATAATAAAGGAGGCTATTAGAGATTTAGGATGAAGGGGTATTTTTGGTATTATTTGATTTTTTTTTGCTTTTGTTCCTCAAAAATAATTATTTTTTGGTCAAATATACTAACTGACTAAATTACAAATCTTTGTACCCACTTCCCATTTATTTAAAAATAAAGTCTCTAAAGCATATCTCACTTTTTTTTATACCTAGTGGGACCCAATACCCAATTGGATCATGAGCTAACAACCTGGATCTTAAGGAAAGGCAAGCAACCATGCCCCAACCAAAAAGGGTGGTTAATGGGATTAGAACTCGCAACCCAAAGGGGTTGTGTTTTCCATCCATTGTACAACCAATCCAACTACCATATGATTGGTAATGTATTACATCTTTTTTTTTTCATAAAAACATGCACAACTTGTTTCTTAGAGCAATCTTGGTATGTTTTAATAAAAATATGCAATAGTTTTTTTCATTTTAAAATATATTTCATTTCTTCTATATTACATGTTGCTGAAAACATGTATTATGTATTTATGTATGGTTTTTTCTTAAAATAAATATTGTGTTTCATAAAAAATTATATTTTATTAAAATAAATCATCCCACTTTTTCTTTAAAAATAAACATCATTTATTAAAATGACATTTTATTAAGACATATTTATGAATTCCTCTTATAGTTTTAAAAACAACCTTATTTAACAAAATAATATTTTATTAAAATAAACCATCTTGTTATTTCTCTAAAAATAAACATCAATTTTTAAAAAGATATTTATTAAAACAAATTATCTCATGGCTATAAAAACAAACATTATTAATAAAATCACATTTTATTAAAAGAAACTATTTTATGATTTTATTTAAAAGAAATTATATTTATTTTAGTATTAAAATCATACTAGAGAGGTCAATATATCATATTTTTCATCTTAGATAATATGAGTTACGTGGATTCATATGATTTTAAACATATCAAAATATCCAAATTATTATTATTATTATTATTATTATTATATAATAGGATTGAGTAATAATCAGTATCTAAGTACCGATATAATTTGCTTCTATTCGAAAAACCACCCTATTATTTCTCCCTCGTTAACTGAATGGAGAATTCATTATTTTTTGATATAGTATACATGTTTGTACTTGTTAGGCAATTTTACTTCTAATAATTGTGATTTTAGAGATTCAGAAGAAGAGAACACAAAAAAGACAGCAAATGATATATATATCCACAACTACAATCCAACAAATCCACAACAGAATCAAAACCACAATAGAAAATATAAAATAACATGGTTCACTAGTCGTTCAACATGACTAGTTACATCTACTAGAAAAATCCTTATGTATTTATAGATTATAACCAAAAAATAGAATATTTTTATAGTTTGTGAGCAGAAATAATCACGAAGAAAAATCGCGTAGAGAGAAGAAAACCAGAGATGAATAGTTCAACACACAAAATTACAGTAGCCAAAAAAAAAGAAATAAAAACAATTTATATTAATAATAGTTTCTTGGTTTAATTAACCAGAGTGGGTCGGATCACTCGGATGGGCCAGGCTCTGCTCCAAAAATTCTTCGGCTCACTGAGCGATCAACATGACCCCGTTATTGTGCTATTGCTGCATTCCCGGCCTCTTAATATTTTCTCTTCAACACTTATATGAAAATATTAAAATAGAAACATATTCAGGTATACAAAACAAATAATCAAAACAAATTATATACAATAGTTTTCAAAGCCTGATTATAACAACCATACCTACTATCATAATATATAAATAAATTAGTCCATTTTTTGTGAATAAAATCTTTAAGTTGATAGTCATAGTTAATGCATATGGATATGTATTTCAAAATATTTTCTACATCTTCCAAGTCCCATCTCTTAACCTTATTGATCTATATAGGCAGCCAACCAATATTGAGTTGGGATGGAGGACAAGTATTTTGAATACTTAGTTTCCATATAAATAACTATGATATGAATGCAGGGTGGTATCCATACTTGCTAAACATACTACTAATATTGTATAAAATGAATTTTATAACAGAAATTCATGTATCACAGTCTGAATCATCAATAAGAAGCTCATCAATTTTAGTATTGACATAGTCGAATATAATGTGTTGGCAGCTAATACATGACTCTAATATAAGGTAGGTATAATTTCAATAGTATCATATCCATTTGGATTTTTTCTATGATTGCATACAAATAAAGACAATGTCTGCTAGGCATCATAAGATATTTTAGTGATTTTTTTTTTCTAATGTAATAGAAACAAATTTTATTCCTACCTATACTATGAGATTAGCTATGTCACACATACACCTAACATGGATAATCTTACCTAATGACTTATCTCTAATATTTCTAACAAATATACTAATACCTTCTCCATTATTAGCAGAATTATCAAAAGCAATACTAAATATTTTATTCTGAATATTATATTTTTGTAAATATCATTATCATACACTCATATATGGTAGTGTAATCATGAAAATAGATGATCTTAGGAAATCCTAACATTTTTTATTAAGTTTCTATTTTGAATCTATATTTTGGGCAGTGAGACATGTAAATAATATATCATCGCAACTAGTCCATATATCGAATGTCATGGAAACCACTCAACTGTATTTCCTAAATTTATTAATTATTAATTATTTTTATAACTTATAATATTTTATTATGTCATTCATATTTGTTGACCTAGGAATTCTATAATAAGAATAATCATGTTGGAAGTAGGTCTGCATAATACTGACTACCATAAGATCCTACTAAAATTTAACAGAAGACACATCATCATAATCAGTTTGATTTTACTTTCCCTTCTAAAATCATTATGGTGAATAAATGGAGATAATGAAGTTGAACTAGATTCAACTTAAAAGACTCTACCACTTAGTTGAGTTTACCTATGATCTAATATATCATATTTTTTGGTGTATTGATCGACATTCCTCTTAAGATGGTCAATACCATATTCACTCCTACATGTATATATCTTTTGATAATATATACATTATATTAATTTGTATTATATAATTTGTTTTGTTATCTATCTAACCATTAGTTTTTTTATTTCTCTATTTTATTTAAAGATGCAGGTATTGATATGTTGAGAGATTGGTCATGTGGCACTGGGATAATAATGGGGGTCTCACTGCCTAGTCAGTGGGCTTGAGAAAATTTTAGACCATGACTCAGTCTACTCTATTGATCCAATTCATTCAGTTTATAGAACCCTATTTGTTTTTCCTATAAATTTATTTTATGTGTAAATTATTCAGTGCATTTTGTTCTTCATCTCTTTCTCTCTCTTTCTCTTTCTATGTGATTTTGTACTATAATATTTGATTATTAATCTATAAGCACTAAGCATTTTTCTGGTGGATGTAGTTAATCATGTTAAATGGCTAGCAAACCACGTAAAAACTAGTTTTTGCTTTTTATTATTGTGGTGTGCATTATTTATATTTCTGTGCAATCCAATAATTTCGCATAATCACTATCAAGAGATAAGAAATTCTAACATAATTTTTCTTTGACACTCCTAGAATTTTTATTTTTTATTATTTTAAAGTGCATCCATACCTTTGAAGTTCGCCTAGTTTTTTTATTTTTTATGTGATATATGAATTTGGGTTAAGGCCATTGGAGAAACCTTAATTTTAGCATCAAACCTTTTGGTAGGGTTATCATTATTATTTACATCTATGTCAAATTCAAATTCATTACCATTTTATTCACTATTTACTATTTTTTTAAAAAATTTCTATTTTATAAATAAAACTAATTAAAAAAATTCAAAAAAAAGTATATCATAACTATTTTTTTGTAAGATAATTGTCTTTGCATTGCATCACTTCTGATCTCAACTCAAATTTTTATTTGTATTTTATAAGTTTCACCTTAAATGCCTATGCATAAATTAAATATAAAAAAATTACAAAAAAAAGACTAACACATCAAATGAGGAGAGATAGAAAGAGTTTGAAGAGAGAAAAGAAAGATATTTAGAAGAAATAAGAATGAAATTTTTAGCTTTCCTAAACTCTATTTATAGAGATTAATTATATTAAAAAGAATTTTTTTTTATTTTTTTTTATTTTTTTTATTATATTTTAGATTTTTTAGGCTAGAAATTTGGCAATCATCATATTTCTGGTATGTAGCAATTAGAAAAAAAAAATCTGATAGTAATGATGTTTTATTAAAAAAATCATTTTTTAAGGAGTGTGAATGACAATTCAGATGAGGCGTGACCACATAAGCTATTAGACTCAATTGCATGAAAATTCAATGGGTAGATAGACCACATAAGCTAAACCAGACCCCAAGTCCCCAACTACTAATTACCAGATGAGGCGTGACCCATGACCCACCCGTGTCCAGTGATGGGTCATCATGCCTGTGAACTATGCCACAGGGCTAGGCATGCAGGTCATGCCTCACCCAAATGAGATACGATTAGCTCCAGTCTAGCATGGCATGAGCCATGCTTCGGGCGAGCATGGTCTAGTTCTAGGCACAGTTTTGGACCATGCCATGTAAGGCCTGACATGGCCAATTCAGATCATGCCTCATGTCATGCCAGGGTCAACTGACCTATTTGACACCTCTACATGTGATCTATTAACCCTCATCATTGCACCAAAGTTGTTAAAAGCTTTATTTTGGAAAAAAGATAGAAAGATTTGTGCACAAAACTTTAAACTTTAAAAGATTAATTTCTCGAACACTCAGTGAAATTGGATCTCTGTATATAAATTGATGTAGTTCGCAATATTGATGATAAATAAAGTTTGGGGATGAAAAAAGATTAGTGTCATGTTTTTATTTTTTTTTCATGTATTTAGTTTATACATCACATATATTTTTTTTTTTTGTAATTTCATTTGTGTTAATAATTTGATATTCAATGTTAATGTAATTTTTTGTTTTTAGTTCAAGATATTTAGTATTGATTTAAAAAATATTAACTACAGAGTAAGTGGCCAATGAGCCCATAGGTGGGATGTTGTCCTCAAAATCTTTGATTTTCACTGAAGAAAATGCCATGCGAGGCTGAATGTTGCACCGAAATATACTTGTTGTGAGCTACTTCTAGTATTGTATGAACCACTTAGAGTTATGAGAAAGGACTATTAGCTTTTCTTGTGAAGTTGAATATTGTGCAAGGCTAAGGGATGATGCAGTATAATTGACTTGGTTTGGGTCACATCTTAGTTTGTATCAGGCACTCTTGAGCTTATGACTAAGAAGAAATTGATCTAAAAAGAAAATGAAAAAAAAAATTAGGGAAGTTTCTTTAATGAAAATCAAATGAAATTGAATAAAAAATTCTTGCTAGTCTTATTAGAGTACCACCAAGCAAAACAACTTAGAGATGAGTAACAAATAAACACCAAATGAAAAAAATAATACACATAATTATATATGATTCACTGAAGCGGGTCACAACCCTCTTTATCTACTACTGTAAATTATGAAATAAAATTAAATATAAATATTTACATTCATAGATATAATCACCAATTTTTCTCACTTCACTTTCTCTTTGACTCATACTTCTTTCTCAAATGTAAGAAGCTAAAGATTTTTTTTTCTTCTCAAAGGGTTATCTCTCAATTGCACATAGAATGGTTATTTGGATTCTTGAATTTACAAGCAAAAAATTTCTCTTGGCCAAATGGAATGACAAAGAAAAGGGTTGGATGACAACTCACTTTTTTGATAAAATGGGGTTGCTACCCTACTACACTTTTAATAATCTCACACTTTCGACTAATTTCCAATTGTCTTCAGACCCAAAAAGTGGTCACAACCCTTTTTTTTTGTATAATTGGTGAATGTCATATAATAGTAGTACCCATCAAAAAAAAATACATGAGCATGTCCCCAAACATTTATTTGTGCAAATTTTAATCTTGCTCATTTTGGTTCTCTCCAAGCTTTTAAAAAACTTATTCTTTTCTATTTACTAAAGATACAACTTTTACATATATTATGCTCAATGGATTTAAGTCATGGTAGCTTGCCCTAGAAATATTTTTCAACCTTTTTAATTCATATGTTTAAGTCTACAAGGTCACAAATTTGAGTTCATGATGAAATAAGCAACTATCACTATTTCTCTACAACTAGAAGTGATTTAATACATTATAGTTTTGTTTCTTTGAACAATACCCATAGCTCCATTTATAGCTTTCCATGTGTCACAATTCAATCTTGCACTATCCTACATCATCAAGTTGTTCGAATGAGATTAAATTTTACATCAACAATAATACATATCTTACTCTATGAATTTTCCACTCTAATTCATTTGACATCCTCTGACTTCAAACCGACACCACCAATATAATTATGTCCAAGAGTACCTTACTAGCGAGATACACCTTTCCATGATTTTCGATAACAAAATTTTTAATGTCACAATATGTAATAGTGTGAAATGATCTACTGAAATTCAACATCAAAGAGAATCATCATGATGGTCAATAGAGAAATGTAAAACATCACATGCCTCTTTAATCATTATAGCATTGTTTGATTTTTGGAAATGGCACCAAAGACTTATTCATTCTTGGCATGATCCCAAAGACTTGTTCAATCGCTAGCTATGGCTCTAGAAACATGTTCATTCTTGGAAATAGTACTAAAGACGTATTAAGACTCCATAAGTATACATGTCATACAAATAATAAAATAGATATAAGTCTAGATATCAATATCATAGGGATTTAGTTGGTAGTTGGACTAATCAACAACTATTAGGGTTGAGTTAATAAATATGAGTTTTTAAAAATATACTTGGACTCTGAGGTTGGTTCACTTCTTTGTGTGTGATGATTCTTCTCTAATGTTATGTAAATATAGTTTTTGATTAGTGAACAAATTATCGATTAGTATGAAAATATTTAAGTGTTCTCTTGACATAAAAACTATCTATCATCCTTAGACTATTGCTATCTAGGATGATCTCCTTATAATTTTTCTCTCAATATTTTACTAGCAAAATAACATGTCATTTTGTTTGTGTGGCGTTCACACGTCTATTCCTTTTAAGCAAATTATCAAGTACATTTGATGATTACTTCGAATGTATATTTCTATTCTCTAACCTCTAAGATACGAGATAATATTAAATAAATATATTTCTACTTTTAGTTTCTTAAATATCAACTTGTGAGAATTAGCATACACATTCTTATGAATCTCACCCATATAAATCATGGTAGAGAATTTGACTCATAGAGTTGTCACTAACATATGGTTTTTCTCCTTTTGTGTGTTCCTCATAACTTACCTATCATAGTCCATCATGACCAATACATGATCCTCACATTATTGTAAAATTTATAGATTAGATATTTTACTTAACCCCATATTATTCGAGGTTAATTCTTTTAGAAAATGCATAATATATCAGTCATAATTTTATTCATGCTTTCGGCTTCATGAGTGTTATGCTCACAATGATTGAATTTAAATTAACCTCAAGTTTTCACACATAGATTTATCTCATGTATTAAGATTTGAAGGGATGTCACCACCTTCTTTCCATGTCACATGAGTATGTCCATTGATATGTTTGTCACCATCCACCACAACCAACACATATAAATCTATGATATAATGAAAACCCTAATTTAAGTTCTATAACACATCAATATCAATCAACATTCTACAATACATATTAACACAAATATTAATCATTCAATAATAGTATATTATCACATCATAAGTATATAACTTAACATAGATATCAATTTAGCCTAATATTATATAAATTATATTATTAAGATATCTCATGAAAATGAGAGCTCCCAATGCAAGCCCAAATATAAATCTAAGTATCAATACTCAAAAATCAATCAAATATTGTCATGTTCATCTTAAATTTGTCCCTAAGTGGAGGTAGGAATCATACCACCTAGGGTTTCATTTTTATCATGTTCATCAATACCTATTGGTGGATCTTGGCTTGAAATATAATTTTCTGCTCTCATCTTTTTCATTTTTATCTAAGTATTGCTTAAATACTTCAAGATATATCATAAAATACTTTAAGTTGGAAATTGTGGTACTAGCTTGAAGTCATGACTTTCATATCTCTTTGTATCTTCTATGAAGTACTAAAATTGTGGTGGAAATGAATCCCATAGCTGAGATAACTATCCTCAAGAATAAGATGTCATGACGCTAGGAATGATCATGACTAAGTTAATTTTTTTATGGAATAAAATATCATGATATTAGGAATAGTCATAACTAATTATACTAGTTAAGTACTTAGTTACCATGATGTGAAAATAATATTGTGATCATTAAATTATTTTAGTGAAGTACTTAGTCTCTAAGATAATATCATGACCATGAAGACTATGTTACACAATAAAATGATTATGTCAACTTGATGATAGAGTTGTGATATATAACAATTATCATGATTAGTTTTATAGAGTTAAAGTCAAAAAATGATATCATAATTACTCGATAAGATGATGGAAGTTGAAAGTAAGTTGTTACATGGAAAATATCATGACTTTCTATTTCTTTTTTATTCCCTCCATGCTTTCACTCCACCAAGTCTAACAATTTCTACCAAAATAGATACAATTTCAATATCATTCATAAAAAATCACTCAAAACATAAAATTAGCAAAATTTCTTCATTATAAGTATAAATACATGCACACATACAAATAATTACACTATAAACCACCCAAAAAGTTAGTACATGAAGTATTGAACAAACTCATACATTAAAAGTATTGCTTAGTTTGAGCAATAAATATCCCTCCAAATTTTCAATAAAACATAAATATCATCCATACAAAAAGGAGAACCATAGGACAAAATCATCAAGAAAAATAATACATAGTATTTAAAAGTCGAGAAGAAGGAGGGCAACATGCTTGTCCATCCAAATCAAAATCCTTAAATTAGAAATCTATCCTAGAGTGCTCAAATGAGGGAATAGATATAGAAAATTTCTCTAAATCTTTTTTAATGCCTGTCATCTATTATATCATCTGTACAATCACATTGCACATGACATATTAGTACTTCCTAATGAAATTCAATGAATTTTTGAATGAACCAAACATAAAATAAAATTTCTACCGGTCCTCACAATATCTTCTCACTCTTGAATTTATTATTTTTCTCTATAATGTACTATTTACTCTACTTTCTAATTTCTATTCATCATAGTTTTTTATCTTCATTTGTGATGGATTCATAGATCTTAAAAAAAAATTTGGTACTTTCTATCATTTTTGTCTCTACATGTTTTATCTCCTCTTCCAAAATCTTCATAACTTAATCTGTGAACTTCTCTTGAACAATAATAATATCTCCTTGTTGAGATGCATCTACAACAATACATCTCTTTTCTCTGAAATAGCTTTATTTTCTTCTTCTGTTCCCCTTATGTATTCTTCTTACTAGGTGTCTCTTTTCTCCATTTCCTTTACTATGGAAGTATGCTTGACTTTTCATTCTGACATCCATCACATTTCTTTTTATCCAGCCTCCAATTTCATTATTCATAAAATATTGATGTTTTCTTTCATGTTACCCACTTACCTAGTTAGATAATGCCCAAATATTGGTAATGATACTTCCTCATACTTCTATTCACATCTTTTTATTGCTTCTATGTCATCTCCAAGGAAGGGTGATACTTCCTACCTAACTTCAGTTGACTCTTCTACTTCAAGAATCTATTTCTTCTACTTTTCTCCTTCTAGCTCTCTCTTCTTTCCCTCCAATGTTAGGGTGGACATCATATGCACAATTCAACTTGCTCTTCTTTCATTGGGACCCCCTCGGTTTGGCATAGTAAATTAATGAAAGATGTGTAAATTATTTGGCTAGAAAATTAAAACTCTTTAAAGTTTAAATTAGACTTTTCAATAATCGTTCACACATGAATCTTGTAGCCTTTGATTAGGGAAAAGAGCAAGGTTTCCCTATCTTGCGTGATAGTTAAGATGCAAAGTGTTGGCTACAAAATATAGCATATAAAATACTATCAAATCTTATTCTTCTCCATGAATTTTCCCTACATTAAGTGCCCATGTGCACTCTTCCATGAAACTTTCTTCTATCTCTTTCACACTCAACATTTTGGGAATGACCTTGTAATTCAACCCCTTTAGAGATTCGAAGGTCATATTATCGATGATTCCTTGTAATCCAAATATGTCATCGATGAACTCCATATCAAAATGCATCCAAACTCCTCATACATAGTAACTTATATCTTACAAGTCTTCTAAGTTAGAGTAAAAATCATAACAACGGTTGCATTTTCCCTCTCCATATGCATGCATGATTGGTCCAAATTTTACTTCTCAATCATTTCTAAGAAAGATGGAACAAATTCATTGAATCTTCACCAATATAGAAGTCATCCGTAGTTTCCACATTTCTTTATGATAAGTCAACTAAGGTACTACAATTTTTGAAGGAGTCTTAGTGTTGGATTGTCTTTGTCATTTTTTTTTGGTTTTTCTAGTCAATTCAATTGCCCATTTTCTTACTATTAGCTTCAAAATCAATGTTTCATCATTCGTGTTTGTTTAGATCTTTGATACTTAGGGTTACAGAGGCTTGTATTATAAGAGAGAAGAAGAAACTTTAGAAATGTCATAAAATTCAGGTTTGAGGATTTATATAGGGTTGGGATATATCATGGATAATAAAAAATGTTGTTTTTTTCATGATGCGACTTCTCTTTTCGAAAAAATGTCATGACTGGGTCTAATTGTCATGACTTTAATTGACATAAAAGAAAATCATACCTGAATTTGAGTGTCATAGCTTTTTTTAAGTGTAAACATATAAAAATATATGGGGGTGTATGTTTACATAATTCAAAAAAATATGTTGTTTATTATATAACACAATGCAAAAATAAAAATATTTGAGTTGCCCCCCAACCATCATTATGTTTAATATATATAGCTAGACATTCACTAGATCTCTAATTTTATCTATATTCTAAGTTTTCCAAATGAGCTTCTCCATTTAATCTTTGATGTCATTCCACTTTGAATTCTCCTTGTCACTCAATGATGCAGAATAAAAGATACTCGTCATTCTTTCTTTTCTAAACTAAAATCTTTCCAAAATGTCTTTTTGAAAATTAATCTTTTTTTATTTTCTTCTCTCTTGGTTAAATGACTTCTAATATTATGACTTTAATTAATGTAGTGGTATTATTTTGTTTTGTATCATCCAATGAGATCAAAATTTTTAAAAATTTTGACTTCTTCTTTTATTGCGACTTTGATGGATACCATAACTTACTTTTATTTTTCTTTCTCTGCTTGGGATGCAACATTTGGAAATATATTGATATTTTTTTTGTTTGTAGCAACTTTGAAGGATATCATGAATTTTTCTTATTTTTCTTTCTCTACATGGGCTATATCATTTGGAATTGTCACAACTTCTTTTTGTATGATAAATTTCATGGCTCCTTCAGCTTATATTGTAACTTCGTTCATTGTTAATCTAGTTATGGCATTCATGATCTTTGCATGATAAATTTCTTCTTTTTGGATCATGATTTCCTCATGCACTATGATGAGCCAAAAAGTCATCAATATTTTAGTCTATTTTTTTGGTATTTTTTCATGTTTAGGAGATGGATTTCATGGTTGAAGATTAAAAATTACAATTCTCATGATTTTGTAGGTTTTCAGCTAGAAGAAGGAAAATAGTAATAGAAATCTAGAAAATCAATTAAGTTAATTTTGTCACGATAAAATCAATGCTGCTATGATAAAAATCATGAGAAGAACTAAAATCGAGTCCTAAATAGTGAATAATATTGCAACCATCATGAAGGAGGAAAGATAAATTTGATCTTGACAATAATAATTGGTCGTGACAATGATATTTGGCCGTGATAGCATAATTGGTCATGACATAAATAAATTTGATTGTAACAGTATAATTGGTCATTACATCAACATTTAGTCATTGCAGCTTAATTTGTATTGATAATAAATTTAGTTATGATAATTGGCGGGGATAGTAACATTTGGTCATAATAGCATAATTGGTTATGATAATAGAACTTAGTCAAGACTCATAATTGGTCATGATATTAATATTTAGTCATAACAATAGACTTGATCATGATATCAATATTTGATCGTGATAACAGACTTGGTTGTGATATCAGAATTGATCGTGACATCAGAGGTTGATCATGACAGTGAAATCAAGAGAAAAAAATGACTTGAAGGCCATGACAAAGAATTTGAAGTGGGACCAATCATTCTAAATTTTTATAAAAAAAACTTTAAAAGCTAGGGCTAACACATACCATATAAAAATGAAGTTTTCTAGAGAAGCAAGGGGTCGATGGGTTGGTTTGTGAAGTGACCCAAGCGACTAGTAGCTAACAGCTTTGCTTGTCCTTTTCTTTCTTCTTTTAGCATAAATCTATAGTAGAATACCTTTTATTTGATATATTTTATTTGGATCTGGAACTTTGTTTGTTAAAAGTATGAATCTGAACATTGGTTGCTTATTTTGTAATAGTTATATTGAATTTGAACAGGAATAATTCACACAAAATCTAACGATTTAGCAAGGTGCAATCACCTTTTTCTTCATTATATGTAGTCCATAGGTGATTGTAAAACTAAGCGAAATCTTTGCTGAATCGATTTGGATATTGAGCAATTTATTTTTTGTAGGAATCAATGAAAGTTCCTTGAACATAAAGTAAATCTAATGGATTAGTGTGCATTTCAATTATTTATTTCTCATAAGATAGCTCAAATTATAAGTAACCTTTAAAATCATGGCCTTCTAGGGAAATAAGGTAGTCTAAGTGGTGAAAGTTATAGATACAAGGAAAGATCCAAGCCAACACGACAACTATTCTTGAAAAATTTCCACCTTACTCTAGAAACAAGCATTGATGGATAAGTCTACAGGAATTGGCTACACCACAACATCTTGTATCAATGTCAGTTTCAGCAAGTGAATCAACTCAGTCCAATTTATCTTTATAAATTTTATTTGACCTTTTATTTAGAGTTTGAGTATATTTTAGTTATTAATTGAATATCCTTTTTAATGTTTAAATAGTATGAATCTTTAGTAGTTTGGTTAGTTGGAAATTCAATTCTTATCAATTTTCTTGGGAATGATATCTAGATTTATATTCAATTTTTATCACTTGAATGATTTATATGTGTAGTGGAATAGATTAAATCTAATTATAATCTCTATTCAAAGAAGAGTGATTTAGTCTATACAGAAAATGACAGTCAAATTTTATGGTGCCGTTGCTGAGGATTGAAAGAAATAAATTAGCCAATTTTTAGATAAAAGCGAGAAACACTAGTTTGAACAAGTTTAAAATAATTTCATTTATCACAAAAATACTAATCAATAGCAGGGTCTTATGAAGACACTGATCTTTTTGAGCTTCATAGATAAATATATATAGAATTTTATTTGATGCCACTGATACTTTTTGATCTTAGTGTGTTTCAATTTTAGAAAATAATTTATACACATGAAATAAGAATTAGATTAATTTCCTCTATATATTGAGATTGAAAGAACAATGAGAAGCAAAAAGTAAGTCAAACTTGTAATGATAGATAAAACAATGACTCCAATAGTAAACCAAAATCACATAGCAAGACTTCCAAGGCAAGACAACATGAAATATTTCTAGAGACCAGTCGTCTAGAAAAAATATTCATTAGTGAGAAAGTCAACTCTTAAAGCAAACAACTTTGAATTTAAACTAACTTTGATCATGATGATCCAGCAAAATCAATTTACATGTCATCCATTAGAGGATCCTAATGAGTATTTATACAAATTTTTGAGAATGACCCACACAATACAACTTAATGGTGTAAGACCAGAAGTAATCAAGTTGCAATTATTTCCATTTTCCCTGAGAGACATAATAGCTACATGGTTTCCACCAAATGGCTCAATCAACACTTGGGAAGAGCTGATGGAAGCATATCTTAAAAGATTCTTTCACTCATCCCTCACATTTGAAAGAAGAGGAGAGATCACAACCTTCAGTCAAAGGTATGATGAGACCTTATATAATGCTTGGGAAAGATAAAAGAGGCTACTGAAAAGGAGTCTAATACATGGAATTGATCTAAAGACATAATTGGACATATTTTACCACTTGATGAATCATACCTCAAAGGGAATAATTGATGCAGCCTACTATGGAGCTTTTAAAATAAGAAGTGTAGAGGAAGCCAAGTAGCTAATCGAAGACCTTGCTAGATGCAACATGAGGGCTCCATCTGGATCAAACTAGAGCAATAATAGAGCATAAGGGAGCAGAATGATAGAGCTAAACATAATAACTACTATTGAGGCTAATTTGATGTACTCATGAATAGGCTGAACAAACAAGAGAGAAGAATATACTATGTTCATGAAATTGGAGTAGTGGAAGGAGATGAGAATAGAAGCAGTGCTAAGGGATAATAGGAGAAAGGTTTGTATGCAGTTGAGGAGGCAAATTACATGAATGAACAAAGGAATTATTATTTCAAGCCTAACATCAATCTGCCAACACATTACACACCAACACCGAGGAACCATGAGAACTTTTCTTATGGTGTAGGAGGACAACAAGACACAAGGTGTCGTCAACATTACTAGCAAGGGTATGCTTCACCAAGGTTCTAGCAACTTCAACAATAAGAAGGAAAAAATAAAATTGATCATCAGGGTCAAAGTAGACTCAATCATTTGAAGAACAAATGTTATAGTTAATGGGGGACAATAAGATAATACTTAGCCTCCATGAACATAAATTAGCTGAATTTGAAGCTTTCAAATCCATCACATAATTGTTTCAGGCCAACACAAAGTGCTACCCTCAAAAATTTGATGACTCAAGTAGGGTAGTTAGCCTTAACTTTGCATGGTTAGAATGGAAATGCTTTTCCAAGTGATACCAAGAAGAATCTGAGAGGTTGCATGGTTGTGCAACTAAGAAGTGGAAAGGAATTGGAGAATACAAAGTCATGTGAAAGTGGAAATAAGAAGTACAATTCAGAGAATACTACAAAAAAAGCTAAAAGATCAGTGCAACAACAAACATGATGAAAGAACTAGAAGACAAAAAGAAAAACTTTAGATATCCAGGAATGAAGTTCCATTCCCTCAGAAACTAAAAAGGGTTAAAGTAGAAGAGTAGTTCTCCAAGTTTCTAAAGATATTCAACAAAGTGGAAATTAACCTACATTTTCTAGAAGTAGTAGCTTAGATGCCACTATATGCCAAGTTTCAATAGGACATCCTAAGTAAGAAAAGAAAATTTGCTGAAACTAGAGTGGTGAACTTGACTACCACATGTAATGTAGTCATCCAAAGAAGACTACCCGAGAAGATGAAAGATCTAGGAGGCTTCAGCATTCCATGCACCATCAAAAAATATAAATTAAATAAGGCTCGTTTTGAATTAGGAGCTAGCATTAATCTGATGTCTTTGTATGTGACTAATAGGTTAAGTTTAGAGGAAATATCTACCACTTCTAACACCTCACAACTAGTAGATGGAATAATGACTACACCTAAATGGATCTTAGAAGATGTGCTTGTCAGAGTGGAAAAGTTTGTTTTCCCTGTGAATTTTATTATATCGAACATGAAGGAAGACAAATTTGAAGTTAGTGAAATCTTTCTCAATGAACAATTATTTTAACTATCATTACAAATACCCTGTTATGCTATATAGTGAATTACCTAGCTTGTAGAGTACTACCAACAATGAAAAAAGCAAAGAATTGATAGTAGATACTACATATGGGATGACCAAGTATTATTTAAAAGAGAAATTGATATGATTATCAGAATGTATGTTCTAGAAAAAGAACAAGGCAATATATTGAAAAAAAGTCATGCATCACATATGGGGGGGAGGGGGTATTTTTTAGGAGACAAAATAACTCACAAAATTCTCCAATCAAGTTTCTACTAAACTATTATCTTTAAATATTGCGTGGAATGAGTTAAGTTATATGATCAATGTCAAAGAAAAAGAAATATCAACAAAATAAATCAAATGGCCTAATTATGTATATTGGTGGTACATATTTTTGATGTATGTGGTATAGATTTTATGGAACCTTTCTCACCTTCATATGGAATGTATATATATATATATATTTTTAGCTGTTGATTATGCATCAAAGTCGGTAGAGTTAACTGCTTTTCCAAGGAATGAGGCTAATATAATGGTGGGATTCATGCAAAGTAATATTTTAAGCTGATTTAGGACCCCTAGAACTATTATAAGTGATGGAAGAAGCTATTCTACCAAATAAGATTTTTATAAAATTGATGACCAGATATAGATTAGATATATATTGAGTTTGACATATTATCCTCAAACTAATGGTCAAACAAAAATTTCCAAAAGAGAAATTATAGATTTCTAGAAAAAAATTATTAGCTCAAGCAGAAGGGATTGGTCTTGAAGGTAGGATGATGTATTATGGGCTTACAAAATTGCATTTAAGACTCCCATTAGAATGTCCCAATACTGAATTGTCTTTAGAAATCCTTATCACCTACATCTAGAATTGGAATAAAAAGAAATATGTGGCATCAAATAATTGAATTTTAACTTCAAGACTGCTAAATAAGAATGATTACTCCATATAAATGAGCTGGAAGAGTTGAGAAATGAAACTTATGAGAATACTAGAAACTAAAAGGATGGAACAAATAAATAACATGATAAAAGGATTTCGAGGAAAGAATTCAAGACAAGAGATCATGTTTTGCTTATTTACTGCAGACTAACTCTATTTTCAAGAAAACTAAAGTCAAAATGGAGTGATCCATATATAGTAGTAACAAGTATAACTTTTGGGATAATGATAATGAGAAGAAGTACTGGAGAAGAGTTCAAGGTAAATGGTCAAACACTACGTTAATAGAAAATGAACTCAAAAGAGAGAAAATGCCTATATAGGAACTTAATGCCAAAGTAGAGTAGCTGCCAAAAAGCAGTGACCAAGAATCAACAGCTAACATAGTCCATCTAGGGACTAAAAATTGAGTAGTTTATGGGAGGAAACCAATATAATTTTGATATGAGTATTTAAATTTATTTGTTCCTCTTATTTTTTTTATATAGATTAGAATTTATTGTCAATGCTCTTCTTGATCTGTGTTTGTAAAAATTTTCAGAACTGAGGACAAATTAACACAGAATGACAAATTTACCTATAAAAAAAGAAGGGGGGGGGGGAGGGGGTGGGGCCCATGGAGCTGAAAAAGAAAATCAGACTGAAAAGGAAGTGTTATCTTTTCCTTAGAAGTAAATTTGAAAAAGAGTATTGAATATGGTGTTAAATTAGAGATTACATTGTATACTAAATCAACCAAAAAGAGTAACACTTTTTTTTTATTAGTCACAATAAATTGACATAAGTCACGATAAGAAACAAAAAAAAAAGAAAATTAACTTTGATCATAACATAGTTTCTAATGACACATTGATAATAGATAGATAAGGTAAACTCATGTTACGACACCATTTTTTTGATGTCAAAATAGTTTAACGTCGCGACAAAAAATCATATTTATTTGACAATGGATAAAACAAGAGAAATTTATGTTAAGACCAAAAAATAAAATGTCAGAGACATAATAGTCATTTCAAGCAAGTTGCAACAAACAAAAATTAAGTTTAGATCAAAAAACTTCCCAAAAATGTTATCTATTTTCTAGACACACCCAGGCTATAATAAAAGTCAATACGTTCAAATAAATTAAATGATGTGATGTGTCGTGCCGTGATGTGGAGTGCCATGGAGTGTCGTGGAGTGCTGTAGAGTGTTGTGAAGTGTTGTGCCCTGCCGCGCCCTGCCACGCCCTGCCGCTAGGGCTGTAACCGAGCCGAGTTGCTCGCGAGATGTTTGGCGTTCGGCTCGTTAGAAGCTCACTCAAACTTGTTTATTAAGTTAAACGAGCCGAACCCGAACATCATTTTGAGGCTCGTAAGTTAAATGAGTCGAGCCCGAGCACCCTCAAACTCGGCTCGTTAGCTCGTAAACAGGTGAATGAATAAGCTCGTGAGCAAGCTCGTTAACCAGGCTTGTGAACAAGTTTGTGAACCAAGCTCGTGAACAGGCCCGTGAACATGGAGAATGCTTGATACACAACAAATTTTTCCTATAAATGAACATGATGAATATTTTAACTCTTGAACTTCAATCAAGTTAATTGAACTTTTATTATCTTATCTTTTTAATTTAGTTGTAAGTTGACTATTTTATATGAACATTTTCTTTAATTCCCGAACATCATTTTGAGGCTCGTAAGTTATACGAGCCGAGTCCGAGCACCCTTAAACTAAGCTCGTCAGCTCATAAATAGGCTCGTGAGCAAGCTCGTTAATCAGGCTCGTGAACAAGCTCGTTAACTAAGCTCATGAACATGCTCGTAAGTTAAACGAGCCGAGCCCGAGCACTCTCAAACTCGGCTCGTCAGCTCGTAAACAGGCTCGTGAACAATCTCGAGCTCATTCCTTTAAAACCGAGCCGAGCCGAGCCTGCCAAATACTCGGCTCGACTCATCTCGGTTACATCCCTACCTAATGCGTCCTGCCGCGCCCTGCCGCGCCCTGCCGCGCCCTGCCGCGCCCTGCCGCGCCCTGCCGCGCCCTGCCGCGCCCTGCCGCGCCCTGCCGCGCCCTGCCGCGCCCTGCCGCGCCCTGCCGCGCCCTGCATTATTTAAACAAATCTTGTTTATGTTTGCTTCATCCAAAAGAAAAGCACCTAATGAACAAATTGGCAATTGAGTCGCTGTTAGGTTTTAGCCTGTTTCGCAATTCGTAGTGATTGCATGACACGACCGAAGATCAGCTGGGAAATAAAAGCTAGAATCTAGATCGATAGATGCTGACCTTATAGGAGGTCACCCATGGGTCAGAATCACGAATCTGCTTTCCACAGCAACGATCTTTCTTTTTCCTGGGAAATCCAAATCCATAAAAAAACTGTAAAAAAGCAACCTCGATTCAATTATTTACTCTTGATTTACACGTATTCAGAAGCCAAAACAAAGAACAAATTACAAATTCTAAGTTATTAAACTACTGGTACTGGCTATCTCAATTTTTCAACAATGATTTTCCGCCTCTTCCTCCTAATATGTTTACCAAGTTCTCTCTTTCTACTTGTCAAGTCCTTCTCCGCTAATCCCATCCTCTCTCATCAACATCCTTATCCTGAAGAAATTGCTCAAGACGTGCACAAGTGAGACCCCCCAGCCCCACATTCTTAAACTGCACCAACGCTGTGTTTATGACTGCTCGTTGTGTTTCATAAATGCGTCTTTTTAATTTTGGGTTTTCAAATTCTATCAACTTCTATTAGGTTCCTCATTTTGGTTTTGGGGTTGCATTTCTTCTTGAAAACTGAGAACTGAAATAATTTATCGTATGGTGAATGATGATGATGCGGAAGAAAACTAAGGGGGGGATATGTTTGGGTCCTGCGCATGTCTTATTTTTCTGCATTATCGTGGTCTTCAAGCAGGGTTTAGATTTAGAACATTACTTTTTCTGGGAAAACAGAGAAAACTGAGGATAACCTCCTCTTGTTTCTCTGTTTTTCTTGTTCTTCTCTCTTGCACTACACAACAGTGTTTCAGTGCAGCGCAATTCTCATTAAAATGTTCCTTGATCCGCAGATGATCATTTCAGTTAATGTTTTTTCCTGCTTTATATACAGTTTTAACTAACCCGCCTCAACAGATTTTGGAGTTTGATACTTTAGCTCCCAAGCTAAAAGGTAATATTCATGATAAGAAAGAGCGAGGGGGGGAAAGCGAGAGAGGGAAAGCGAGAGAGGGAAAGCGAGAGAGGGAAAGTGAGATCGAGATGGAGAGAGAAGATAGCAATCTTGAATGCGTCCTGTTTTATTTAACTAAGATTTGGTTACTGGCTAGTGTAATCGATGGAACCATTTTCAACACTTTATTGCGAGTCCAAGATCAATGCCCGACTGGAAATCTAACCTTTGCATATGGTCAATCGCAAAGAAGCTTTCTCTATGTTAAATTCGGTGTTAGTTTCCGTATTTGGTGCTTCTTTTTCTCTAGGAATCTAACCTTTGCATCTAATTCCCCCTTGCAGTAGCGTACGCAATGCATCGAAATCTCAAAAACGTTCCATCACAGGAGAACAGAATCAATGCCCGACTGGAAACCCAATCGATGACTGTTGGCGTTGCCACCCAAACTGGGCGGAAAACCGCCGCCAATTAGCGGACTGCAGCATTGGGTTTGGACATGGAACTCTGGGAGGAAAGTTCGGGCAAATCTACATTGTGACGGACTCGTCCGATCACAAACCGGCAAACCCAAAACCAGGGACCCTCCGCCATGCCGTAATCCAAACCGAACCACTTTGGATCGTCTTCTCCGCCAGCACAACCATAATTCTGAAACACGAACTCATCGTCAATAGTTACAAAACAATCGATGGCAGAGGCGCGGACGTCCACATAACAGGAAACGGCTGCATCACGTTACAATACGTGTCGCACATTATTATTCACAACCTCCGTATTTACAACTGCAAGCCGTCTGGAAACACCTACATCGCATCATCACCATCACATTTTGGCTGGAGGGGGAGATCCGATGGTGATGGGATATCCATATTCGGATCCCAGAAAATTTGGATTGATCATTGCTCATTTTCTTCCTGCACCGATGGGTTGATCGATGCTATTATGGGTTCAACTGGGATTACTATATCAAACAATTATTTTTCTCACCACGATGAGGTTATGCTGTTAGGGCATGATGATAGGTTTGTTCTGGATTCGGGGATGCAAGTCACCATTGCTTTCAACAGGTTTGGAGAGCAACTGGTGCAGCGTATGCCTAGGTGTAGAAGAGGGTATATACATGTAGTGAACAATGATTTTACCTGCTGGGAAATATATGCAATTGGGGGGAGTGCCAACCCGACGATCAACAGTCAGGGTAATCGGTATGCTGCTCCTGCTGATATAGACGCCAAAGAAGTGAGTTTTTCCTAAGTTTGTTTTCAATGTGCATTTGTGTGGGGTGATTGGGGACGAGCTTGTATTCTTCAAATTGTTTAGTTCAATTTGGTGAATAGCAACATAATCATTTCTCCTCCACCAATTGTTCTTCTGTTGGGATTTGTTTGGCACACAACATATTGAAATTTATTTGGTAAATTTCAGAAATTTTCTTTTATCTCATAGTAATCTCTTATAGTTGCTAATAAGATATTATAATAATTGAGTGCTAGAGCTAATTCATTGTAGTTTCTTCATTATTTATATTTAAAAGACTATAATATCTCTTAAAAGGAGATGTTCTTCTACCATATTACTACAAGTAAAAAAAGTTGAGATTGATACTTAAGTTTCTATCGTTTAACACAATGTTTTATTATTATTGAAGAATATTATATAGAGGTGTCAAACGGGCCGGCCCAGCACGGCACGGCCCGTTTTTCACGTGCCCAGCCGTGCTTCCGTGCCGTGCCGGGCACGGCACGGTTTTTTAAATTCGGGCACGGCACGGCACGGCCCGAGGGCACGGCAAGGCCGTGCCGTGCCGTGCCGGCCCGCTCGGGCACGGGCGCACGGCAAGGCAGGGCAGGCGGGGCGGGGCGGGGCGGGTTGGGTCTGTTTGGACCCGACCCGCGGTCTTTTTACCGGGGGCGGGGCCCGGTTGGGTCACGAGTCACGACTCAGTGAGTCGTGACCGTGAGTCGTGACTCGTGACTCGTGAGTCGCGACTCACGAGTCACGACGCAGGCACGTGGGCCGGCGTGCCGGGCACGGCCCGGCACGTGGTTTGTTCGCCCGGGCCCGACACGGGCCCGGGCACGTTTTTTTATCGTGCCGGGCCGGCCCAGGCACGGCCGAACCGTGCCGTGCCTCGTGCTGGGCCGGGCCGGCCCGGCCCGTTTGACACCTCTAATATTATAAGTATTATTATTATTATCATTATCATCATTAATTAAATGTTATCTCAATTATTTGAGATTGATTATGTGATCTAATTTTTTTAATTAACTCTCTTAAAAGTCATATTTAATATTAATTTTTTTAGTTGTTAAATTATTATTTATAATTTATACTCAATTTCTTATAAGTGCATCTTTAATTTTTTTTCTCTCTACTTGAATAGTCTCATATTTTTTAAATAGCACATTAGGAGGTTTGTGTTGGACATGACAAAATCATCTTAGATGATTATTTCTTGTTTTATCATTTATAAAAATTATTATAATTTTTTAATAAATATATTTTTAATTTTCTTATTTTTAATCTCATCATGCGTTCATCTTATCATCCTTATCTGTGCTATACTTATCATTTGAATATGTTATCTTTTGATTGTTCAATATTTACTTTCATACATCATTGCTGATCATATAGTTATTATATAACTTTTTTTAGTGGATCTGGCCTATCCAAATAGACTAAGAAATTTTTTATTTAGTTTATCCAATCTTAATCTTATACGATATATCTTTTTTGAAGAAAATTTTAATCAATTATATTTAATTAAGAAAAAATTATTAATCAAAAGAGTTGTGGAAAAAATTCTCCAAAGAATGTTAAGGATACTTGAACATATAATTATGGCTGTTAGGAAGCAAAAGTTGCAAATTTAGAAGATCAAAAAAGAGACTAAGGAAAATGCGAAGTATTTTTTTAACTATTCAATATTATAATTATGGGTGTTATGAACAATTTCAAATAAGTTACAATTTTTTCTTGGTAAAAAAATAATTGAGAAAATTGATTCAACATTATTATAGACATTGGACAAAAAAATTATGGTTGTAATTCACTATGCACAATAAAGCATCACTAATGAATTGTGTTATTATATAAATATTGGCTACATCAACCACATGGTAAGAAATAAAAAAGTTTTTTCTTTTTTTTTTGTTTTTGAATGAATTTTATATAAGTGAAGTGTGAATTGGTAGCAAAAATAAACTACAAGTTCAAAGTTGTAGAGATGTTGGTGTAAAGATCCAAAAATGTATTGTGTAAGTATTGGGTAACCCTTAGGCTAGTAAAGGTACAAAACCCTTAGGCTATAGTGCATGCATTTGTAGTGCAAAGAAAAAAATAAGTGCACAATTATTGTGCGCCATATTATATTATCATCACAAGCTCATTGTATGTAACAGAATCATGGTTGTGGTTTGGGCAGTAGTAGTGAAGGTGACCCCCAAAACTCCTATTTCAGAGATGACAAATTTGGCATTTATACCAAATTAGGGTTTTGGGTTGGGATCCCTATTTTTGAATTGGAGAGTTTTTCTCAAATTAGGGTTTAAGATTGAAAATCCTATTATTGGTCTGAGGGACAAATTTATATTTGTGGCTATTTTTGGATTGTTTCTTAGTATGGAAGAGGTACGAATTTGGTTATTAAGCTTGGAAATCTTTATTATTCATAATGAGGTTTAATTGTAACAAAGAAGATAAGATATTCTCGTTAATTGTACACGATGTAACACTAGATATAATTATTGAGTGTTATTTTCAGAGAGAATGTTGAGAGCACTACATAATTTGAGAAAGATAGGTCATATATAGTATAAATATTTGATTTCTCATACAGTCTTTCTACCATAATCATTGCTAAAAGGGAATACTTGGGATTTCTCCCCAATATGATACCAATACATCTTTTTTGATCTATAGGTACTACTAGAGGTGACAAAAGGGATGGGTAGCTCGGGTCTAACCTAAGGCTTGATCAACTTTGCACCGCCCAGGCATGACATGACATGGTTGGTTCTGTGTTGGCCTAATTCGATTTAATAATTCTTAAAATATCTTCTTTATGTGGCAAGATGCACAATGGTTATTGAATAGCCATTGTGGGTTGCCACGTGCCAAGTTATGTCGATCAGGGAGCCTATCGATTGTCACATGCATGCATGAGTGTGACTAGACAAAAAAATTTAAGTTTGTCACGTGACTGCTCTTTAGTCTTTGGATTATCTCTCCAATAGTCCTAGATAAAATCCAACTGATAAAATGAATTTGTCTGATTTTTTTTAAATAAATAAATTATTTTTCTAACTTTTAAAATTTTTATAAATAAGTAAATTAGATTATATTTTTTCATACTCAACTCAAATTATCTCTTTTATTCTTCCTCTAACAATTATTATTATTTTTTTAAATTAATTCCCTCAACTTATATTTCTAACTTTCTATAAGTTATATTATTTATTTGTAGATTTTTTCTTCTTTAATAATTTTATTTTGTAATTGGAGTGTGTTTGATCTAGTGAATCATGATCTATAAGTTTTAACATTGTGGTTATGGGTCTATAATTTCATAAGATATACATAATTTTTTTTTTGTTTTATATACTAGAAAATTAAATAAATTAATTAAAAAATCTCTTTGGACTCCTAATTTTCTAAAAATAAAATATAATGATTTTAATGAAAATGAGTTAAATATTGTTAATGATTTTGATATAAATAATGATTTTCTAATTAAAATGTTTGATACTGATCTATCTCTTAGTTATAGGATTGCCTAAACACCTAATAAGTTTAAGTTTCATAAATAAATATTTTCTAGTATGTACTTATTTTAATATAATTAAAAATAAAAATATTAGAAGAATCATAGAAGATTTGACTTAATATAGATATTGTAAAAAAATATATAGCTATAAAACTAGTGGTGAGATTGGATATCTTAGGAGATACGTCGAATTATACATCAAGAAATATGATGTATTAAGTTTTAAGTATTAGGCAAATTCAATTTAGCGCTGAAACTATTGAATTTGAATCAATTTTAGGTTTAGTGATTATTTTATTCACCATCATGGGTTTGCAAGAGAGTACTTCGTTAGGTTGATTATTAGTTAGAGTCTTGTGCTTGAATTTCTAGAAGCTCTAAGATTTGTTCATTGTATGCATTAATATATTTAGCTCACTTATCATAACATTTTTTTGGTTGACCTATAAGATTAATGTAATAGAAAATTATAAAATTTAAAAATAATTAATAATTAATGAACTTAAAAAATATAGTTGAGTGATATCAGTGATGCTCAATAATTAAAATAGTCATAATGATATTCTTTTCATATGCATTACTATTTACATTATTAAGTATAAGTGGAAACTAAATAGAATAAATTTTGGATTTTGTGAGATCATGTATCATAATGATGATCATTTCATATTAAACCTTTTGAATGTGTTTAAGGAATATCAAGGATAAAATAAAATTTATAATATAATATTTGATAATTTTTCAAATAATAGTATCGTAGTAAGTATATTTGTAAGAATTATAAGAGATGATTTCCTAGTTGATATTAATATTTTAGATATATGTGTCACATAATAAATATAATAATACACGGAGACTTAAAAATAATCTCTCATTCATTAGAATAAATTCAAAATATAATAAAATATATTATGATATTTAATAAATTATAAAAATTGTATAGTCTATATAAGTTAATAGGCTTAAAAAAAATACTCGCTAAATGTTAGATATCATTGTAATTTAATATATTTGATATTAGATTCATATATTGGTAGACTATATAGTATATTTAATTTTAGTAATAGTAAAACTAGTAAAATAATAATTAATAAACAAGATTAGGATATATGATTTTTATTTTTATAATTCATAAAAAATTCTATGATACAACAAATTTGTATTTGTTTATAACTTTATATGCACTCTTATATCATTCATTGCACTTATATCCATATAACATGAGTAGTCTGTTTAATCAGTATAAATAATACATATTTTGATAACATGATTATTCAGATGAAAATAAAATATTTAAAATACTAGAATACTATTAAATCTTTTTATTGCTTAGCTATCAATATGAATAATGTGATAAAAGTCAAAAAAGTTGAAAAATAATATGAAATACATTTTCTTTCATTAATTGTCAACAAGATATAAAAGGTAAAATTTATAAATAAGGAGATTTAAATAGTTTCTCATAGAAAAAAAATATAAATTATAATAAAATATGTTAGAATATCTAGCAAATTCTTAGAACTTATAGTCTATGTAAGTTAATAAGCATAAAAAAAATTCTCACAAGATATTAGATACTATTTGAATTCAACATACCTAATATTTGATTCATATGTTGGTAGAAAACATGTTATATTCAATGTTATTATTAATAAAATTAATAAAATAATAATTAATGAATAGAGTTATGATGTATAATTTTTATATTTAAAATTTATAAAAATATTATGCGATATGATGATTTTAGTGATATGACTAATATTATGAAAAGAAAATATTTAAATATAGGATGCTTATTCCATCTCTTTATTATTTATTTGTTTATATGAATCATAGAGTTAATATCGAAAGAATAAAAAGTATAATGAAATACATATGTGCTTCCATTAATTGCCCACAAGTAGTAGAAGATAAAATTTATCAATAAATAGAAAACTTATTTAAATAATATAAAGATAAGTATGATAGCTGTAATGAGTCTTTGAGTATTGAGATTGATACTGTATTCGAAGATAATTTTTTTATTCAGTTAGATGAGGATAACTGATGAGATAATTTGTTGAATAGGTGTGAGCTGTCAAGATATTTAGATTGTGATAACTATTCTATCTTATCATAGATTGATGGGAAAATATAGACATATTGAGTTGTAATAATCATATGAATTCATCTTTTATATGCTATTTTAAATGATACGTGATTTACTGATTTATTTGGTATCTAGTATAATATTAAAGTTTATTTTTTTTCTAGTTATCAATAATGTTTTAGATATGAGAATAAAATTATAATTTAATATTATTGAACTACTATCATGCTTAAATAATTAAGAAAATACATGAATGAGTTTTCAAGATCAAATACAACAAGTAGATGAAGATTTATTTGATGAAATCAAATTCTAGAGTTGAGAAGATTAGAACTAGTCAGAATGATAGATGACACAATGATGATTATCTAACAGTCAACATCATGAGCATTGGATTATCATTTGATATTTTCTCATTTTTTTATTTTAAATATTTAGTCAATTTATATATTGAGTATAATGTGTATATTTTATTTTTTTAATTTATTTTAATTTATATCATAGTTTTAAATTTAAAATTTTTTTAATGTTATTTGTTGTGATTTGATTAGTTTGTTATTGGTGTTATATTATGTTATTTTACTTCTTATATTCTTGATGAGAATACTCAACTCGTAGGTTGTTTTAATTATATTTATTCATTATATAAGACTTTGATTATATGATTATAAAAATGAAAAGAAAATATTAAAAATATTGGATGATCATTTTATCTTTTTATTGCTTATATGTCTATATGAATTATAAAGTTAAGGTTGAAATAATAGAAAATATAATGAAATACACATATATTTTCATTAATTATCCACAATAAGTAGAAGATAAATTTATAAATAAATAGAAAATTTATTTAAATAATATGAAAATCAGTATAATAATTATAACAAGCTTTCAACTACATAGATTGATATTATATTCAGAGATAATTTTTTTATTCAGTTAGTAAAGAATAAATAAAGAAAGTTTGTTGAATAAGTGAGAGCTGTCTATATACTTAGACGTTATTTACTATTCTATTTTATCATAGATTGATATAAAAAATTTAGACTTATTAAATTAATAAAAATCATATGAATTAATTTTTCGCATGCTATTTTAAATGACATGTGATTTATTGATTTCTTATTTTCTTCGGTATCTAATATAATATTACAAATTATTTTTTCTGTAGTTATATATATTATTTTAGATAAAATGATACAAGCATAATTAGATATTATTGAATCTTTATTATGCTTAAAAGATTAAGAAAATACACGAATGAGTCGTTAAGATACACAACAACTAAATGAAGATTTAGATGATGAATTTAAGATTTAGAGTTGTGAAGATTAGAACTAGCTTGAATGATAAACGACACAATGATCGTTATCCAACAGTTAACATCATGAGCATTGTGTTATTAATTGATATTTTCTCATTTTTTTATTTTAAATATTTTGTTAGTTTATATTTTGAATACGATGTGCATGTTTCTTTTTTTTTCTTTTTTTTAAATTTATATTATTGGTTTACGCAAAAGAATTTTTTAGTACTATTAATTGTTATTTTCTTAGTTTGTTATTGTTGTTATATTACTTTATTTTATATTCATATTCTTAATTAAAATACTTGACTTGTCTGTTATTTTAATTATAATTCATTATATAAGACCTTAAGGTATATATTATTTTTTATTAAATTTTTTTATTATTATTTTAGTTTATGTTTGTTATGTTCAATATAGTATCAGAATGAAGTTTAAAATCCTAGAGAGGAAGTAAATATACAATACCAGCACAATACACATATATTATATTATTTAAAAAAAATTAGGTGCTTGTACAATTCATGCATGTGCATAGTATAGGCATGCAGCATGCACAGAGGCCTATGATCCACACGTATGCATAGAAGCCCATGATACACACACATGCACAATAACAAGAATTGTCAAGTGTGGTGATTCCTCTGATCTAAATAGAGGTACATGGAGTTGCATGTGATGGTGTGCATGGTGGTGAGAATGGTTGACCGTTGACATGATGAAGGGACACTAATTGAGTTTTCTCTTTTTTGCAGAAGTAAAAAAAGGGAGAGAGAATAAATCACAATATGGGTCTGGTACAATTTTGGAGGAACCAATATGAATTATTATAAAATTGGTAGAAGGAGATCGAGATTCTCATTTTAGTGTACTCATTGCAAGATGATAAGTTATACTAAAAATGATTGTCTGATATAATTTATGGAGTGGAGATCGAAAGTATTATATTATAGTGAGAGAGATATTGACTATCAAATTTATTCAGAGATTATCCAGAGATTATCACAGAGTTTATTCACCATAATACTTATTAGAGATGAGAATACATAATTTATTACTAAGATAATAATTTTTTTTTTATTTTAGGTATCACTAGTTATTTTACTCATATTCTCATCTTAAACTTATTAATTATCAATACAAGATCAAACACTCACATCATTGGTAATGAACAATAGTATTATAATTTTTATATTTTTTCGTATTGTAAAAACATTATTGTAGCCAATATAAATGTTTAAAAGATATTGGACATGATATTTTCTAGCTTAAATTCTTATTATTTTTTTGTGTTATGCTTATTTTAAATTGTCATATTACTTCATGTGAGTTATCTTCTTAGACAATATATTTTATCTTTATCTTTAATTCTAGACATGTTGGATTATATGTTCTATTTTATACAGTAAAATTTTCTTGTAGTTATTTTAGTATTTTAGACTTGTTATTTGTGCTTTTTTAACTTGGTCATCTCCCACTGATCAAGTTAAGAATATTTTATCATAATTTCAAGGGTATTTTTATTCTAGAGTGTAATACATATATAGTTAGAAAAATTTATCAAAATTTTATATCCTCCATGCAAATTTGATTTGAGATGATGCTCATTCGATTTGATATATTCAAACATATGAAAACATAGTAGATATGCGATCAAAGTAAGATTTATGTATCAGATCATTTGTAATATATGTGAATATATCTTTTTTATGACATATCATAAATATTTTAGATTTTTTATAAAATAATAAAAATTCAACTTGATAAAAATATTAAAAATTTATGAATTGATAATGAATTATAATACAAGTCAGATTAATATTATACATATTGTACAAATAATAAGATAATACACAAGACTCTCTATGTTGATACATCCTAATAAAATGAGATTATTAAAAGAAAAACTATAAATCTGATTAAAATGGACATTAATAATTAAAAATAATATTTCACGGTATTTTTAGGTAGATGTGAGTTTAATTGTAATCTACTTCATTAATTAGTTGCTTTTTTCTATCTATTCTTATCATATATCCTCTTAGATCTTATATATTAGATTTAGATTTTTTAGTTTATCTCATAGAATTTTTGGTTGCTAATAGTTCTGAATAACTTATAACCTTTGAGATTGTCAAATCAATCATTCATATGACTTACTAATGGATTTTTATGATTTATCCATTAGTCTTTCAAGATGTAAAAAAGTGCATTTGGGTCAAAGATACATGGAGGGTAGACATTTCTCCCAGTTTACTTTTATGCCATGGGTCCATGCAAGAGAATTTCATCACACCTAGTGATGAGAGCTGCGCATAGGTCATTTTAAAAGTCCTAATAACTTGAGATTTGATCTTGTCAAACGGACTAACTCATGAGGGGCAATAGTCTCACATGATGTAGTTTGTGGAAAAAGTGGTCAGATTGATAATCATGTTATTGAGTTTGTGTATAAGGGAGAGTATGAGATTGATACTAACCACATATATGGGTGTGGACCATGCATCGCGAGATATATTAATATTAGAAGAATCTATTAGTATTAACTCACAATGAAACACTATTATAGCTTATTGATCTTTAAAGAAAAGCTGACTTGATTCATTCCACTAACTTTATGGAAGGAACAAATGAAATATTTTACTCATTGTTTTTTTGGTTACTTTTTTATTAACATATGATTATGAGCATTTCATATTCATGATCTAGGCTGGTGACAAGCCATGTTGGATGAAAATTTGTTATTGATGTCAATCAGTCTCGAGGACTTATATCTAAATATTTCACAAAATTAGTAGTTAGATGTGATTGAGTATTTATGGTAAAGATTGAATATGGTGAGAAGATGATTCATATTACTCAAACATATGTTATTGATTATTAGAATGTGTATTTCTACTAATCAAGATAATCTCAATCATATTACTTTTCTCTAATGTGTCATGTTGCAAATGAGTTTTGTATTAGTTAAAAATGAAAAATATATTTTTTCACGAAAATTATTTAGAATATATTTTACAGAGTCATCATGAGGTTTTACTATTTTAGTGAGGATATGTTATGTGTGTAAAATATTGAAGGCCTTGTACGAGTTAAAGTAATCTCATTTGTATTTGGTTTAATAGTTTCTCTTTCATTATTGAATCTTTTGGACTTTATAGATATATTTCTAATTACTCATTTTATAGACATGGTTCATATGATACATTTATAGTGGTACTAGTTTATATGGATGCATTATTATTGCATGAAATGATGAATAGATATCTCTCAACTAAAATAATCATTCAAACAAAGTTTTTGATGAATGATTTTTATTTTTTTGGTCTTAAAATCAATATTATTTATTCATGTGAGAGAATTTTCACTTTAGAGGTTTGCATTGAAATTCTTATCAGAGTTTGATTTATTTGATTTTGTTGTAGAAGATATTTTTCTTAATCCTAATATGCATTTTTCTTTAAGCACCAATGTGTTAAGTGATTATGCTATATATAAGAGATTTGCATGATATCTATACTTTATGATAGTCACCAAATCAGATATTACTTTTATTATTATTATTAGTTTTTTCAAGATTTTTTTAGATAAATGTACTTAATATTGTTATTTGCTTACTTAGATATGTGAAGGAGAAACTAGGCTTTGTATTCTATTAGAGATAAAAAATACCCTTGGTTGATGAGTTATCCAAATTTTAGATGGGTTCCAATTGTTTTGGATCGAACACTATGTTTCATTAGGTGAGGCCTCTCAGTCTTGCCTCTTATCCTAGCTCATCAAGGCTAGATGTGTCAAATGGATTGTGTCATTTCGGCTCTGCCCATTTTATTGTGGCCTAGTTGGGCCATCGTGTTGTGCTATGCATGTCATGATATCAAAATAAGTTGGCCCATTTTATATTATTAATATAATAGTAAAAGTTGATTTAAAATTAATATCTTTATTATAAGCTATTTGATTTTCTATAAGTTTTTTTTTTTCATTTTTTTTAATAAATTATAAAATTTTTATATATTATGTAAATTGATATGGTTAAAAATAAGAAAATTCCAAAATAATATTCAACATCATTGGAAATTATTCTATCTAATATTATAATCTTGTGTTTGATACGAAAATATTTAATTAGAATATATAAGTAGTAAAATTAACAAAATTATGATAATGAAATATGATTAGGAGATATATTTTTATTTTTAAGATTTTTGAATATATTTTATGATACTAAAAATATATTTGTTAGTATGTACTTTTATATCTTATATTATATTTATATGTATCTACAACATGAATAATATATTTGAATAATATAAGGAACATGTAATTTATAATGAAATATGTGTAGAAATAAAAAAAAAATTATTGAATATTTATTCTAATACTTTATTTGTTAGCTTCTTGTATAGATAAAAAAGTTAAGGTCGGAGATATAAAAAATATTTAAAATTTTTTAATTATTTGTTTATGTCTATCATTCAAACATAATGATAAAAAATATTAACAATTAAATAATTTATATAAATATTACTAGAATAAATATGATAGTGTCTCTTGGAATATTATGACTCTACTTGTATTAAAAGATAATTAATTCTTAATGCAATTAGCTATGAAAAAGGAATGAATTTATTTGTTTTGTAGTTATAATATTTTAAAATATTTATAGACTTATTATTATTATTACCTATTATATGATGAATTTAAAATTTTAGTATAATGAAGTGGTCATTTAGACAATGATGCTTGAGAAGGAAATGACTAATAAAATTTGAAGATGAAAAAATTATCTTCATGTATTTATTTTTTTATTCTTATTTATTTCATATAATTTATTGAAATATTAACTAATATTTTTTTTTTAAAATTTTTTTTTGATCATTTGATATTCATTATTAGTTTAATTAATTATTATATGCATTCGAACATTAATGTAATAAAAAATTAATTAATAATTAAGAAACTTATTACAAAATTAATTAATTAATAAATATATTATAATAAATACGATTATACAAAATGATTAGCTAGTGGACACGTGTAAGACTGATGACTTGGTATGACCAACAAAAAGGTCCATTTCACCCCAATGTCACTTCATTCGACACCTCTAACTATATTTTATAATTAGATAATTTTGGCTCACAAAAAAATAATATGTAGATAATTATTTATGTGAAAATGAAGTATAAAATTGTGATATTTTCTACATGTAAGACTGTCATTTATATATGATGAAATCCATGAGAGTTATATAACTACCACTTATGTGTTACATGAGATCATGTTGAGATTATTGAGTGATATTGTTTTTATTCTTGTTATATAATGAGCATTCCTCGTTTATAAGGAAGAGCTCACATTAAAAAATTTTCCTTTCTTCTTATGTATATATGCATTATGATGTTAATGATATATCCATTTTAATTATTTTCTAACTTGAATAAAATATTATGTGAAATACAAAGTTAGGGATATCAACAATCTGTAAGTTTTTTTAGATCAAATGCTTGCTTAAGAAGGTTAATTTTTCCTATTGTATTCTTATGACTCTTGAGAAAGTTAAGCCACATACAAATCAAATATCAATATAAAACTT
This sequence comes from Sapria himalayana, assembly GCA_029783825.1. Taxonomy (NCBI): domain Eukaryota; kingdom Viridiplantae; phylum Streptophyta; class Magnoliopsida; order Malpighiales; family Rafflesiaceae; genus Sapria; species Sapria himalayana. The sequence goes on along the minus strand of JAREIK010012673.1, from coordinate 269,620 downwards.
GATAAAATATGATATACAAGTGAAATTATTATATAATAGGCCATATAGATTGGGTCAACCCACATATTGGGTGTACTCATTTATAATATAACAATAGAAAAAATAATAATAAAAAATTATCAACTGTAATATCTCCTCTCAAGTTAGTGTAGAGGCACCAAATGGGTTGTGTCAGGCTTACAATATTTGTTTTTTGTGGCCTGGCTAGGCTGCCATGTTGTGTCATCTTGTCATGCCTTCTACAGAGGGAAACCCAACATAACATGTGATTGATTTCAATCTGAGTCATGTTGGGTTGGGTAGGTCCATATTATGAACTCGATAGGAATTGGCTCGTGGGCATTATTTGTGCCTAGCTCGACATGTGCTTAATCTTAGATAGTCTGAGTGTAGTAGTAGTCTATGGCTATGTTGCACGGACACGGATATGGACACGGGGATACGACACGGCAAGATACGAGGACACGGCAAATTCTAAAAAATTAGAATACGGATACGGCTAGGATACGTCATGATAAAAAAAATAAAATTAAAAATAAAAATTATTAATTATAAATATTAGGTATTTTAAAATAATTAAAAATATTGTATTTTAAAATAATTTAAAATTCTGTATTTTAAAATAATGTAAACAAAATTTAAACCCTCTAACACCATTCCTCCTCCCGAACCTTCCCCCCCTCCCGAAACTCCCCCCCCCCCCTTCCCTTTATAGAATTAGGTTACCTTAGGTGTTGTTGGTGGCTCGGCGGTGTGCTCCTCCCCTCACCGTTTGACGCAATGACAACTATTTCCGAACAATGCGTCGGATACGTCTCTGACGCGTATCCGATATGCCACGTGGCGTATCCCATGCGGATTTGTGTCCGATACGCCACATGGCATATTGGACACGTATCCGACTCGTGTCCACGTGGACACGGTAGTCCCTAGGCGTATCCGTGCAACACAGGTCTATGGAACAAGCCATCTTGGGTGTGGAATAGGCTATCTTGAATTGGTTTAGGTTGTGTGTGTGTGTGTAATTAATTAATTAATTAATTATATAACACACACACACACACACACACACATATATATATATATGAAATTATAAAAAACATTAATAACATTAAAAAAATATATTTAATTTAAAACTAAAAAATATGAAATAAAAATAAAATACACATTTTAAATTTGTAAAATCAAAATATTTGAAAATAACAAAAATGACTAATGATAATTGGTTAATGTTCTTGGTGATGAATAATTATTATTCTTTGTTATTGTATCTGATTCTGATTCTCATAATTCCAAGTTTTGATTTTATTGTATAATTCATTTTTTAGTTTAAGTATTTAAAAATTAATTTGTGCATCTTTTTAATCTTTTAAATATGAAGTTTCTGTAATATTTAGTTGTTATTTTTTCTTACTATATGAATTAGTATTTATAATAACAAACAAAATAAATTGTAATACTATAATAGTAAATTCGTAGGATTTGAAAGATTTTTATGAAAAAGTAAATTTGTAGGATTTCTATTAATCTGGCATGTTAAAATTTTTTATATTATTGTGAAATAAGATAGAGCAGTAATTAATGTCTAAGTATATTAATAATTTATACTTATTTGACTAATTATATCATCATTTATTATTAGTTAATTGAATGAAAAAATTATCATATTTGAATATAATTTTACTATCAATATTCAAAGGCTCATTATAAATATTATGTTTATTTTTATAATATTTAAATAAATTTTATAATTGCTCATAAATTTGATCCTCTATTTTTTATAGTCAATTCATGTAAGTGCATATAAATTTTATATTATTTTATTTCTTTGACTTTAATCATAAGATTCATATTATTAACTAAGCAATAGAGGTAAGATGATCTTCTAATATTTTACATACATTCTTTTCATCTCAATAGTCATATCATTAAAGAATGTGTATTTTTTATATTGTTTTAATATATTTTTTATAGTCAACTAATTCATATGTGAAACTTTATTAATGATATAAGAAATCGTACAGACATCATCATAGCCATTTGAGAGAAAATATCATGATAATCTATATCGAACATATGAATAAATTGTTTTGTAATAAGTCTTGCCTTAAAATAAATTACCTTTTCACCTATATATATCTTCACAATATAAAATAACTAAAAAATAGAAAAAAAAATATGTGATATAAAAAAAAGAAACAAGCAACTAATTAATGTCTCACATTCTAGTATAATGACTTCTCTAGTATTAATATTAATTTAGAAAAAACTATGTTAAGAGGTCTCAAAATGAAAATAATTATAGCATGACTCATTTTTTTAATAGTCTGGGATTCCAAGCAAAAATATTTATGATTTGATCCTCTTTTTAAGTACCCAAAATTTGATAATTGAAATTATCTTTGTTATCATTAAAAAAATATTTACTGTCTTTAAAAATAGTAAATGTGTTGATGCTTTATGCATAATGAAATATTATACATATCTTGGATGCATAGACATGCTATGCATAACATTTATGCATAAATATGTTTATGCTAAGTCTAACATATTATGTCACAAAAAAATGCATTCTCATCATGAGGTAACTCCTAAAATAGAATGTTGTTGCTATGGATATGTGGACGGTGTTATTCCTTCCTCCAACCTTGTTACTTTGCTTAAGGAAGTCATCCATGTGATTAGCTATGGATGCGAGGACAAAATAGAATGGGTAAGTGAGAAAATATTAAAATGGCATATACAATGTCATGTATAACGTGTTTATGCATGAACATTATTAACATGTTTATGCATGAATATGTTGTGCGCATAAACACATTTATTGTTTTCGAAAACAATAAATATATATATTTTTTATTTTTTTAATGATGTCTAGTATAATTTTGGGGTTTGGATTTTGGTGCTCAAAAAGATTGTTGATCAATTCTGCTTTCACAGTTGTGATTTTAGAATTCAGAAGAAGAGAATAACAAAAACAGCAAACAATATATATCTACAATCCAATCCAACAGGAATCATGGTTGAACAAAATCACAGTCCAAACACAAACCATAACATAACATGCAAATAATGTGGTTCACTAGTCATTCAACATGACTAGTTATATTCACCAGAAAAATATTTATGCGTTTATATATTATACCCAAACAGAATATTCTTACAGTATGCGCAGAAGCAGTCACGAAGAATTGTGTAGAGATGAGAAAATATTATATTGATAAAAATTTATATCAATATAGTTTCTCGGTTTAATTAATCGAAGTGGGTCGGATCACTCGGATGGGCTGGATTCTGCTCCAAAAATTCTTCGGCCCGTTGATCGGACAGTGGGATCTCCGTTATTGTGCTATTACTACATTCTCAGTCTCTTAATATTTTCTTTCCTGCACTTATATGAAAATATTAAAACATAAACATATTTTGGTTATATAAATAGTTTATCAAAACAAATTATATACAATAAAAATCTTAATAATGAATATTTTTGAATGGGATCACAAAACATAAAAAAAATCCAAAACATAATTTTTTTCATTCTAAGGCTCATTGTCATAATTTTCTCTATGATATGCATTCCATTTTACTTTCACAAAAGAAGATTTTCTCGAAGTCTTTTGATTTTGCAAATAAAAAATAATAACGAGAAAATAAAGTTAGAATTTAATTGTTTGAAAATATAACTCGTGAAAAGGAGGCTAAATGAGCAAATATTAATAAATAAAATACATGAAAAAAATAAATAAAGTTAAATATTATCATAATTGATGACTTTTGAGTACGTAGCGAAGCCATTCGATTCTGCAAACAAAAATTAGTAGATTATAAAATAAAATTAGAATTAAGTTTGAAAATATAATTCATAGAAAGGAAATTAATTAAACAAATATTAATAAACAAAATGTATGAAAGAAATAAATAATAAAGTCGAATGCTGTAGTAAAAAAAATATAGTAAAAAAAATGTAACTTTTGATTATTTGTTATCATATGCTTCAATACTCAATAAATAGGAAAAAAAATTTAGTAAAAAAATAATTACCTGTGAGGCGAATATTTATTATTGAGTCGACAAATCAAGAGTCTGAAATGGAAAGATGAGTTATAAAATAAAATTTGTTATCAACCAGACTACCACGTTGTTGGTTGTATTTAGAAATAATTACTAATGAAAATAAGAATTTTAAAGTTTATTTTCGTATCCAAAATGAGGGGGAGAAGCTCTTCGCTCCGCTGAGAAGCTGATGATATTTTATTCCCAAACTCATCGTGGCTAACCAAACGAGCCCCTAGTCTGGGTCTCGGCACAGAATGGTCCAGCTTCATCCGTATAGGAGAGTTGCACCAGTTGATGAGATGGATGAATTAATACAGCAAGACGTGGACAGGTGACTAAGCGGGTCAACACGAAGGAGAAAGTTTGGACAGATTGGAACTGGAGGACCGAAGCAGACATTATGGTAAATGGGGCATTTTTTGTGCCATCAGGATTTGGTTTAAGTTCCCAATATGCAAAAGCCTCTAGCCTAGAGCCAAAGTCTTCTGGATTGGTTGAGCAGCTCACCATGAATGCAGGCGTTCTTACTAGGCCCAGGTATACATACACACAAACACGCGCGCGCGCACACACAAACATGCAAATGTGCATGCTTACGCATATATAAGCTCAAGTCTAGATACCCACAAAAAATACAAACACACATACGTCTATGAATAAATGTCTCTGTGTATGTATGCACAGGCACGCTCACATGAGCATATGTGTGTGCTTGTGTGTGTGTGTGTGTGTATGTTTTGTGTTATGTATGTATTTCATTAGTGAGTAGACACTTAGATTCTAACACTCTTGGGTTTTGAATTCAATTAGCTTGGGAAATTTGTGCATCCAGGGACAATGCAGGCATCTTAACTTATCTGGGCAGTCACCATGGGGGGGCAGCGTTGAGCAGCAGTGATAATGGCGGCGTGATGGGGATGACTTTTGTCGGAGGCTCGCTACGATACCCTCCATCATCTTCCATATCTATGGTTTCATTGTCTCTAGCCATCTTAGTTTTGCTCATCATGACTACCAATTTCAATTTGTAGTGGCTGGCCATGGATAAATTATTGGTTTTAGTTATCATGGCCCCCAGATAGTGTAACTTGTGTATAATGGATGTTATATATATATATATATATATATATATATATATATATAGGTTATTTTTTTATTATTGTTTTATTTATTTATTTTATTTATTTATTTATTTATTTTTATTGTTATATATATATAGATTATTTATTTTTTTTTTCTATTTTTTATGCTTTTTATGCTTTTTATTTTTTTTTATTTTTTTAATTTTTTTAATTTTTTAATTTTTTTATTCTTTTTTATTCTTTTTATTTTGTATTCTTTTTTATTTTTTATACTTTTATATTTTTTATATTTTTTATATTTTTTATATATTTCCTATATATATTTTTAATATATATATATATATATATATATATATATATATATATATAGATTATCCTACTTTTTGTTTATTTGAATTTAATATCAAAGCACACCAAAATAGTTAATAAACATTCGTTTTTAGATCAAAGTGTTTTTAGAATTTCAAAAGTGTTACTTCCCCTTTTTTTGTTTTGTTGGGAGCACCCGTAATAAGAACAAAAATAGTAGGCCCTAAGGCCCATTTTTCTTATTTCATAAGCTTATCTTTCCGGCACACCCCAAAAAATAATATGATAGCAACAAAATATATTAGTAAATATTACATATATGAAATATAACCAACTTAAAATTAAATCAAATTTAATTTTGAAGCAAACACACACACACACACACACACACACACACACACACACAGATACACAGACACACACACATATTATCCATTATATGTAAAAAATATTATATGTTTATATTGTGCATGTATGTTTTTCATATAAGATAATTGTTGTATACAAATATAATAAACATATATTCTATATATGTACATATGAAAACAATAGAGCATATACAAAACAATATATAATGCATATATATACAATATATATGCATTGTGAAAATAAATATATAAGTACATGTGTGTGTGCTTTTGTTTTTTTTTCTTTGAATATGGTACAAAATAATAATGACAAAATAAATAGAATAACACTTTGAATATGTTACCAAATAAAATTCATACATTAAATGTCATTATAAACTATTAAAACTATAAAAAGTATAAATTATTAAAAGTCATAATAAACTATCAAAAGTAATCGTGACATCCTATATGTTGAGTGCTCATATTAAAAGTATAAAACAAAAAAATATATGATACCCTTGATCAATTTCATGCATATAAGTCTATAACATGAAGCTTAGAGAACAAACAAATAAGTTGATGTATCTTCAAAGTCATCTTGATGAAATTGTGTCTAAAGATATTTCTTGAGTTGAGTGATAGCTAACTTATCATCTCCTATAATTTGAATGCCATCAATGTAAATATTTAGAAAAATTTTCTTGATATCATGACTTATCCAAAAAAACATAAAAAAAATAAGTAATACTAAAATTAACACAATATATATGTAATATAAATAAGGTGAACCTATGAAAATCTCATAACCCAAACTTTTGGTGATCACATCTGTTCGTACCACTTTTCACAACCTATAAACTATAACTGACTATAGTGCTCAAAACTCGAGTGGATATTTCATATGCATCTGCTCCTCAAGGTCATCGTGAAGAAATATATTCTTTATTTCATCATGTCTGACTAGTATATCCTCCAATTGTAAGTTACTACAAGAGAAATATGAATCCATATTGATACCATCTTAACAATTGGAGAGTAAATATCCTAGTAGTTCACACCAAATATCTAGATATATCTTCATATTGAACACTGACCTATAACTAACAACAGAAATTCTCAAAGGTCATGGTACTAATTTCTACACCTCATTATAGTGGATGGCATACAACAGATAGTCCACATCAAAATTATACATCAAAATGAGACTTGAGTAGTTATGTGCTAATAATAGAAGTAGTAAAAAAAAACAAAAAATGGAAGAATGTAAGAATATGATAAAACATATAAATTCAAGTTTTTAGTAAAATTCATGTCCCTTTTAGTGAGTGATTGAAAGATAAAGATTAGGACTAACTATAGAATCATTTGACTCTTTGGTAAGCTCGTCTCTGGTCTAAGCAAGCTGGGTATATCCCTCTTTCATAATGCAGCCCATATGTCCTAGGTGATCACATCCTAATTATTAACTCAATATCAGCCTATACTAGGGAAGATTTATGGACTATTATGTTATATAGTCCTAAACTAGATCACCCATCCTAGGAAACTATAGTCTCTCCAAAATATGTATGATCTGAATTTATTGGTATATATGATGATTCAATGGTAATAACATCATAATGAGCATTAATATGTTTAAATGTTATCGATAGGTAACTCTCTTTATTAACCATTATAAATATGACCATTATAAAAATTAGTGTTTTAAATTTCAAATTTTAAAATTTTGAATTTTATCAATATGGTGATGATATCGTATTTTATATATTATTTAAAAATTGTTTGATTATAGTTAGTTATAGTTAGTTGAAGTTGATAGCTAAAATAAATAGCTGTGTTGGAGTTAACTTAAAAAAGTGAGTAGCTAAATTAGATAATACAATATTACAATATTTTTAAGTAGCTATTTTTGAGAGCATTGTTTGAGATGCTCTAATTGATGGTCTAGGCAGTACTACAAAAGTATAGCATCTTGAATCACATTCTTCCTATGATAATTAAAAAAAGAGTCATAGTTAAAACATCCAATTACACTCACTATAATCTAACTAGTCTTTGGAAAATTACTTGTACCCTCATTGGGTACTAGAGTGTCCAATGAAAGCATACAACGTACAGCCAATCAAGAGGGCATAAAGATGAATTATATTATCTTGTGTGATGGTTGATACATGAAGTGTCAATGTAAAAAAAAGCAAATGGAATATAACCATACTTTACTCACCTTCATGAGTTTTTTAATTATCAAATATCTATATGTATTTTTTGAGGTTATTCTCAGTTTGTTTTTTTCATCCATTAATATATTTATTACTACTTTTAAGTTAAGTTGTATTTTTAGAGATTGAATGTTATTCTATCATTAGCTCCTTATAATCCAAGTAGTTTATTAATAATTCCCCTATCAAAACATACTTAAATTCCTCTTAGTAATATTTTTTTATTGCATATTCTCTAGATTGACATTTTACAATTGAAGAATTCACCTTTTATCTGTGGGTAAAAAATAAAGTCAAATCTTTTTTTTATTATCTACTAGAATGGCAGATAAAGTTCAAAAAACCTTTCTTTCTTATAAAATTTTGGTTGGCGAGAATGGAAGTCATCCACTTTATGCTAGTCTCCATCAGAAAAGATACCATTGGCACTATGGCTTTTTGTGAACTTTCAATTGGAGCTCAATCATGGATGCTTGCCTTTAACCTTTCTGCTCATCTCTATAGTACACCCATATTTGTGAACATAAGCATAATTCCATGGTGGTGATCAAATCTCATGATGTTTGGAGCTCGGATTCACAGTGTTGGGACAAAGAAAGTTTGAGAACATTAGGGTTTTTCCCTCCGTTCATTGCTCATATTCATGAATTTTCATATTGGATATGGACTATAAAATATAATCTCTTCACGGCTCACAGATCTTAGAATTTCATAGCTTACTACATTTTGATAATAGAATTAATTTAAATTATCATTAGGTATGGGCAAGAAATCACTACTTAGAAGAACATGGGCTTGATCATATTGATAAATTGGATTGTCAACATTCATTTTCTACTACCAAAATTATCTTCTTTTAATTTTCTTACTTTATGAGTCTAAATATATTAATTTATTCCTAGGATTTTACTATGTTGATCTCTGGCTAAAAAAAAAAAATTTCAAACTCTAAACCAAAAGATACAAAAAAAAAGTAATACACAATTAGCAATACAAATCAAAGTGCAAAAAATGGATAATGCTAACCAAATTACTAAAAACATAATTATTTTTTTTCAAGGATAGTTAAGTAAAGTTGACTAATCAAAATAATAATTCTCGATAGTAATGCTAAAAACTTATGGTAACTTTGTTACAAAATTTAATTTCTATGATTATGTAATATCTCAAAAGCTTGTTGGGCGAGAGTCTCTCATCTAATTATTCTCGAAGTATATGAGTTATACAAGTAGTTAAGTAGACTTTCATCCAGATAAAAATCTGATACATATTGTGTAGGTAGTTTGATCGACCAACCATCGGTAAATTGCTTCTCTAGTCTAAAAGACAAAAACTATATTTTTTGTTACTCTTAGATTCAAAGGTTAATTCATTTTATTATGCATAATGACCTATCTAAAATTTCTGGTTGTTGTTGTGATTGGTTATAGAATGAAAATTAGATTATTATGAAAATTACCTAATATCCTACTAGCATATAAAGTGATTATCACCTATTAGGCCTTCCATAATGATGGTCTCTGGTAGTTTCCTCCTTTATACTTCAATTCTAAAATAATAAATTATTTTTACTCGAAGGTCATGGATGAGTCCATAACTTTTAGGAAATTCATCAAATGCATTTTTTTTTTGATTAATTTATCTTACAAATTAGTTTACAAGGAAAGCAAGAAGCTTCAATTTTTTTTTTTTGTTTTATTTTGATGAATTAAATTCATTAAAGAATAGCATACTTTTGTCAAGTTGTTATTTATGTCAAAGTCATATTTAAACATTATTGCAAGATGGCTCAGTAATTTCAAAAGTATAATTTAATTTCTCTCGCATGATAAATGGCTTTTATAGAAAAATATAATTCAATGGGTATTTTTTTTCTTAATAAAGACAAAATTATGACAGTTAGATTATAGATATTTTATAATATATATATATATATACACATCCTAAAGATATAAACTCATGATAATAATATTTTCTCCTTAGAATCTCATTAGCCCTCGCATTTTTTAATTGTAATTCATATCATTAGACAAAATAAGAGCTTCAAGATTTTATTATTCTATATCTTGTGGGAGATATATATTTTTTGTAAGTATAATATTTCTAAGGAACAAGATTATATCAAATAAATTACATTCTTTATGGTGAATTCATATCCTAATAAACCATAAAAGCAAACAACATAGTCCCTCGTAGATTAGTCTAAATAATAATTTGTCTCATGACAATTGGTTTCTGATAGATCATGAGTTTCACTATTATCTTTTTTGGATAAGCATTTCTCTCACTTTAGTTTGGGGCTATGCCTCTTGAGTTCTAAAGTCAAGTTCACTCCCCTATCCATAAAAAAACAATCTTGTCCTCAAGGTCATGCAAGTTGTACATGTGACTAAAGTCATGTAGTTCCTCCCAAGTTGGGTCTTCTAAGGGGCTATTAGGCTAATGATTCAAAATCTACAACTTAGTTTTTTACCTAATAGTATATTGTCATGAAAAAACTGAAAAGAGTAGGCAATAGGTCCCACATGTGCAAAGATTGGGAAAGGATCGAAGTAATGATGACAAATCATGGAACTTAGAGTTTTTTTTCCATCATTCCCTGTCGATAAGTTTGTAACTTGATCGATACTAAATCTCTACTTGAAACTCATCACACCACTTCTTTGTATCCACATGTCATATTATATTTTTGTCTTGTTGTTGATTTTGTTTGAGGTAATGAAAGATATCATCAAGTGTGATCAAAGTGTCTTCTACAATTTGTATTGGTGAAGTGCTTCTAATATAAGATGGAATAGAGAAAGGCAAATTATTGTATATAGCCTAAAAAGGGACATGTCAAAGGCATATGCTTCTTGGTGTTGAAGTGATATTTTACTCATCTCAAATAGGAATAACATTGATAGGGATGCTCAATCATGAAAACACTCAATTATTGTCCAGATAATAGTTTAATACCAATATCTATCCATCATTTTGGGGGTAATATGTTGAATTCATCTCCAAGCGAGTTCCTATTAATTCAAAGAATTTATTATAGAATTGGATGATAACAATCGGGTTTTGATCTGATACAATATTTCAACGTAAGTCATGCAATTTGTTACCATTCCATATTAGAGTTCGACCACCTTGGCTTATGTGTAGTACTTAGGAAGTGCTCTAAAATGAGTGTATTTATTCATTTTGGTGAGATGATCAATAACTACCAGTATGACATATTAACCTTGAGAATTCAGTAGTCTCCTGATGAAGTCAAGCTCCAAGTCCTCTAAAACTCATTTTGGTATCTCTAATGGAAGTAATACAATTTTTGGTGTCATGATGGAATATGTTATGATTTGGTATATCATAAATATATCCATGAAAATTTTGATTTCCTTACACATGCCATCTCAATAAAAATTTACACTATGGTAAATATTATATCCTCTCATCCCCAACATGATCATCTATAATGGATTCATGAAAATCCCATAACAACATATCTTTTTGCCTAAATTCATTACTCAATTAGATTTATTCTTGTGGTATAGTAATCCATCATGCAGTGTAAATACTGGATTAGTTAAATCACTCTCTAGCAATAGTTAGTGCAACATTGAAAATTTGCACAATCCATGTTTTCCGTGAATAAATCATCCAAAAATTCATAATTTTATATTGAAATGATTATGTGAAGTTGTGTGTAGTCGAGTTCATGTCGTTAAGATATGGATTCCATTGAAACATTCCAAGCCTCAACTTTGTACTCATAAAAATTAATGCCCCATTAGCTCCCTTGAATAATGTTGTTGTTTGGGTATATAAACCACTTGTGTTAAGAGATCATTTAGACTTTTTTGGTATGCGCAAATAATGAAATCCCTTCTCAATATGCAATGACACTTGTTTGGGTATCACAACACAAGCATAATTGTTGGGCAATTGTACTTCCACGGTAGTGAGATTAAGATATAGAAACAATAGAAAACATGTAATATATATATCCAATCCAGCAACCATCCACAACAGAATCAAAAAAATGAGAAATAAACACCGAAAATAACGTGGTTCGCTAGTCGCTCAGTACGACTAGCTACATCCACCAGAAAATGATTATGCGTTACAGATTAAACCAACAGAAAATCATCTTACAGTATGCAGCACACTAAACAGTCGCGATAGATCACGCAGAGAGAAGAGAGAGATGATGATGAACAGTTCCACGGGTCCAAAAATAGCCATGTGAAAATAAAATTACAAAATATTTTATATAAAAAATTCTTTCGGTTCATTTAACCGGAGCGAATCTGATCATGGGACGGGTCAGGCTCTGCTCCAAAAATTTCGACTCGTTGACCGAATAGCGGGACCTCCATTATTGTGCTTCTACTGCATCCTCGGCCTCTTAATATTTCCTTTCCTGTACTTGCATGAAAATATTAAAATTGAAAAAACATTTGGTTATACAAACAAATTATTAAAAAAACAAATTACATATTCAGTAATAAAATAAACACAACATAAATATATCACGATCACAATATTCTTTAGAACATCACACAATCTCCACTGAGACTTAACATAAACTTTATACGAATACAACAACCCTTATAAACAAAAACATAAACAAGAGTAAATTATTATTTTTTATAAAATAAATAATACTTAGAATAAATTTTATAATATTTAATAAAATGTCCAAAAGTGTAACGTTTAGAGTAGTGTCCAAAAGAGTAATATTTAATAAATTTTACAATATTTAATAGAGTTAAGAGTAGTGTTCAAAACAAAAATGGGAATAGTTATTATTTTTATTAACACAAGCATGCACGAAAATGGGAATCCAAATATTCCCATTTTTACTTTTCATGCACGCAACACTTAAATAAAAATACACATAGTTTCTGAAACTCAACAAAAATGCACACTATTCAAGCACTCACACAATTAATTTTTTGTTCACACAATGAAAAACTTGCACCAAATACACACATTCACGCAAGAATGGGAATTATCTTATGCTTCATGCACACACCATAGGCAATATTATGGAATAAAATCCCACTTTGTGAATAAATGAATCAAATGTGATGACTCCCATTTTCACAAATAGTCACCACGTATGATTATTTTACATGGTGTGTGAGACTCCCCGTTTTCTTTTTGCTTTAGCATAAGTTTACTGTGTTCATTTCTCTAATGCACATACGTATTTTATAATCCCAAAAAAAATTGATTATTTTTTTATACAAATTCATTTAAATATTAAAACAAAACCAAAAAAAACAAACAAACAAATAAAACATATAATATTTTGTTCTGCCCAAACTCAAACATACCTAATAATAAGTAACTTGGCAAGTGTTAATCATTGTGTTTCATGCAAACATCACCAATTTTCCCTGCCATTGGAATGACTCTGTTAATTGATTATGATCATGAAAGCATGAGCCTAAGGTATGCAACCAACACGTTCCTAGAACGACATACAATCATTATATAGGCAAAACAAACAAAGCAACTTCAAAGTTTGTCCCCTTTAATACTAGTTCAATACCGAAATATTTGTTTTTACCACAAACTAGGTATTGTTCAAGTTGGGTTTTCAAGACATAGCTCAAATATCAAGTCAGGTTTTAGAACTTTCTTTATATCCACAATTAGTTTTATTAATTTTCTTTGTAAATTAAATTTTTTAATTTGTATTTTAAACCATTATCAAACGCAATGAAACATATAATATTTTTCATTTTCCAAAATATATATTTCTGCCTTTTTTATATAAAATTTAATTTAAATATTAATTTAAATGAAGAGAAAATTTAAATTTTATCCCAATTAAATTCTGAATTGAGTATTAAATTTTTCAAAACCCAAAGAATATAAAAATAATTGTGCCTAGATTTAATTTCTTTAAAATTAAAAATTTTAATTTTCATATCCACAAAAATATATATTATATACTAAAAATATATATAAATGGATACTAAAAATAATTATCCAAATTACTTTGAAAAATAATTACTTAAACCCTAATTAATATTCTACCCAAGATTGCAACATAATATACCAAACATAAATAAAATCTTACATAAAATTAACTTGAGAGTCTAATTACAATCATAATCCATAAATAGTAGATTATAATAAAATGATGATAAATTATAACATTGTAGTTATATTTCTAGTGTAATTCTAAGGACTCGAGCACACCACATTTAACGAACATCCCCCACGCAATTATCGCGAGTCCACCACATGAGCCATGAACAAACACCACGTGTCCATTGTGCGAACCATGAACAAACACCACGTGCCAACCACATGTCCACCACATGTCCACCACACATCTCGCGAAAATAGTATAGAGAGAATAAAATTATATGAGAGTTTGAATTTTAAAACCCCTATTTCGAAATCAAGTTACATAAGTGTTTGAAGGAGATGGATTTTTAATAATTTATGAAACTTTAGGGTTGCAAAAGGAAATCATTTTGCATGAAGACTTCCCAAAAATAGGAATCATGTTTTTATTTTAAGTCTCATGATCAACCCACCTTTATTTAGAAATGTCAACTAGGTCAGACAACTTGTTCATGGCAAGAGGCATGAATCATGACACAAAAATATCATGTTTGGTCCAGCATAACATGAAACAAATTCATGCATAGACCATGGCCATGCTGGCCCGTGGCACACTCAGTTCATGCTATGCCATTGTTTTTTGGCCCATGTGTCATGAAAGACATGGCACGACATGGCTAGCCAATGTGTACAAGTTTTGATATATGTGGCTAAATCAAGCTAATCTAGACCTAACCCAATCTAGCACTCACCTGGCCTAGGCTAGACTAGCAATCTTGACCCACCTTGGCATGATTTGGAATGACAGTATGACCTAGCATGACCTAGGAAAATGGTGGGCCAATGAATCATGTTAGCACAACATGGTTCATTTAACATCTCTACTTTTGTGCGCGCACACACACACACACACACACACACACTCTCTCTCTCTCTCTCTCTCTCCCTGTGTCTCCTATCAAAAATATCTCCCATCATTTCCCCTCTTTTCAATAAGCACGCTCAACAAGCCACAAAAAAAACACTACTTTTATATTTTTTTCACTATCAAAATAATAATGTTTATATTTATTTATTGTAACATTATTAAGCCCGCTTACTATTTTGATGTGAACATTCTAAAGTCAAATAAATAAATATTAATATTTATAATTAAATAAAATACACAATAAATCATTACATCATGTACCAATTAAATTTAAACCAAAAAAAACAAAAAGTTAAACTAAAATAAATAATTTTCTCTAGTCAATTTAATTCTCCTGGTCTACAAAAGTTGGGTAGTTCTAACATCTCATTTCTCATAAATATTCAAAATCATGTAGCTTTTTCATACTTGAGTGGGTGAGCCGTGACACGTGAGCCTAACCTATCAACCAAGGCTTCTTGAATGAAATTAGTATTACTTCCAAGACTCGATATTAATTAAGATTTCTAAATTTAATGTCAGATGAATCATCATAATTTAGCATATTATATAATTTATAGAGGAAGAGAGGGTATTAAGAATGACTTCCACTTCATCCTCTTTGATGATGTCATCTAATTGATGTTCAATATTTCTCAATTGTTATTTCCTTTCAATTTCTTTCAACATTAACAATACCAATTTTTTGAACTTGATAATGATATCATTCTTCTCGTCACAAGTAAAATATAGCCTCTTAGTTGGTTTATCTTACATCTATGCTGGAGTATAGATGTCAATTGGATAAATGTGTCAAATGACCAGAGGTGTCAAATGGGTATAGGTGTCAAATGAGTCATAATGTGCAAGCACAACCCTTTTTTTGTTAGGCACGGCCATGGCACCTTGTTGTATCAGACACGGCTCGATATAATTCATGTGTCAGGCCAAACATAACACGAAAATCATCTAGCCGGTCCAACATGGCACTGTGGCATATTCGAGTGCATGGCAATGTCAAACCATGTTAATCCTTCCTATAGAACTCGATGCATCAAAATGCAATGGGGGACTAGCTTACGTGGTCATCCTATTATAATTGGTCACGAAAGCAAGATCCGACTTACATGATTAAATTTTTTAAAAATAATTACTCACCCTATCAGGTGGTCATCCGACGAGATTTGGCCCAATACCCTTTATCAGTCCTGGGTCTCCGGGGGGCTAGGTATGTGGACCATGCCTCTATGTCTAGTACACAAGTCTTGCCTCACTTAGCATGAGGTACAGCTCGTACTGGCCTAGCACGCCATGAACCATGCCAAGGGGCGCAGGACCTAGGACTAGGTACGATTCTAGATCATGCCATGTCAAACCAAGCATGACTAAATAGGATCATGCCTCGGGTCATGCCCAAGCTACTCGGCTTAGTTGACACATCTACAAATTGGTTGTATTATGCCATTTTGGTAGGACCCATTTTTTTGGAAGAGAGGGTATTTATCATGGGTTGTGCTGTGTTGGCACGGTTCTAAAAAGGGGCAGCACATCTTGGCTTATTTGAATAACTTTTGGGCAAGTCGTGTTGGGTCGTGACAAGATGGGTCAAGCCTAGCCAAACTAACCTAGTTTGTTGTAGTCTAACTTGGGTTCAGTAAAGGTGAGCATGAGTTCATGCCAAGCTAGCATAGTTCATTCTAGGCTAGCCTGAGTCATGTCCAGGCTAGCCGGTATAGCCAACTAGTCCGAACATAACCTGCACTAGCAATCATGTCAGATCATGTTGTGGCATGCCTCGTGTGCCAAATTATTTGGCCCGACATGGCACATGCAGGCACGATTCTGAATCGTATTGTGCAATGCCAGACATGATTGAATTGTGTCGTGTCATGTCAGGTATGGTTGAATGGTAATGTGCTATGTTATGCTAGGCATGATTGAACTATGTCGTGCCGTGCAAGGCAAGACTAAAGTACCATTTAATGTCGTGTCATTTCATTTATGTCATGTCGTGTAGTGACACCTGGTCAAGTTGGCATCTCTATGTTGGAGTTATGCACTTAATGGATAACTAGGAGTACCCAAATTATCGTCCACCTGTAGACAAAAATGTGACTATCAAACCTTCTTGAGTTCTAATTGTTTGACCAATCCAAAAACTCAATTTCAATTGTAATCAAATAGGGCCTAATGTTTCTCTTTGCTAGGATCCATTTTAAAAGATAGAGTTGGGCCAAGTCCATATGCATAACTTACTAGTCATGTATGAGCAAGACCATGCCTAGTTATGTCCTACCACCAAACGTGGGTGGGTTGTCTAGGCCTATGAGCCAAAATTGTTTTAACTTTGAATGCATTAATTTTACAATGATCCAACAATGATGAAATAGCATGAGGCATTGATGACATACCAAAAAGGTCTAGGAATCAAAGTATATCCCTCTAATGATGTTTTTTTAATAATTTTCTTTTTTTTTTAATATGGATTAGTGATTGATTTAAGTATTTAACCATGTTTTTTGGATGAGGTGGATCCATATCGATTGCTCAATTTTATGATGCTTTTGCATTTTTTTCATGAAATCTTAAATGGATGAATACAAATTTTAATAAACTAGCATTGGGAGAATTATGTTTTTGTTTATCATTCATAAAAAACAGAAAAAAAAACTAAAGATTTAATATTAAAAAAATAATGAACCAAACTCTTTAAGTAATTACTTTTTGGCACACTAATTTATTGTAATATAAAAATATCATTAAGTAAAAAAGAACTAACTTACAAGCTCGCTTGTAACCATGCAACAATGTAACATGAAAAACAAAAAATGGTGCAATAATCATCGTGCTCGCATGAACTTCACATAACCACAAACTCCTCATAACCACAACCTAACTTACGTTCTCCATTGATGAGCTCTATGGAGCTTCACGAGCTCTTGGAAGAGCATGTACAACTTATTGGAGCTTGATGGAGCTCTGCAAAAGCTTCTAGTGAGCTCGATGGAGCTCGTCAAGTGCTAAGGAGCTCATTATGAGCTTCTGAAGCTCCACGAGCTCGTGAAGCTCGTAATGACCTCAGGAAGCTCATAACAAACTCATAACAAGATAGTATGAGCTTGACGAGATCTTCCAACTTGTCAAGCTAGCAGCGAGCATGACAAGCTTGTTACAAGCTCGTTGGAGCTTATTGAGCCCATGGAGTTCCTGAAAGGTCCATGATCTCCATCGATGAGCTCGATGTAACTCTTAGAGCTCGAAGGAACATAAAGAGCTCCTAAAAGCTCCAAGAACTTGCTGGAAGCTCATGCAGAGTTTCAAGGAGCTCCATAGATGAGCTCGGCAGAGCTCATTGAGCTCTATGGAGCTCCTGGAAGCTCTACATGATCTCCCAATGAGTTCCAGCAAGCTCGAGGAACTCAATCAAATCATGGATGGAGCTCATAAAGTTCTAATTAGCTCGTAATGAGCTTCCAAGAGCTCCACAAGCTCATGAAGCTCATAACGGTTAAATAAACATTAAATATCCATTTTTAATGGGGAGTTTTGTTAAACATTAAATATCTGTTTTTAATGGGGAAGATGAAATGTCAAGAGTCAGTAGTTACTCTTATGAGTGCTTATGATTTTTAATTTTTGATTTTATTAGGGCAAACTAACGCCTATAAGTAAATCATTGTATTGATTGTAATGAACAAGAATTAAAAAAAGAAAGACTCTTTTCAGAAATATTTTCTCCTAGGTTATAGTTTGCAGCCAATTTTTTTTTACAACTTGGTATCAGAGGGATGGGGAGTATAATCAATAATGTTTCGCTGCCCCGATTAACGAAAATAAATTTCGAGAATTGGAGCATCGAAATGAAAGCTCTTCTCGGTTCTGTGGATTAATGGGAGGTGATTCAAGAAGATTTCGAAGAACCAGAATCTATCGAATGATATATGACGGCTCAAAATAAGGCATTGAAAGAGACACGATCAAAAGATAAGATGACATTGTACATCATGATCCGAGCAGTTGATGAGTCGGGCTTTGAGAAGATCGCGAGTGTAAAAACTTCAAAAGAAGCATGAGGCATCTTGGATACTATGTACAAAGGAGTCGACCAAGTTAAACAAGTTCGTCTTCAAACTCTTCACAACGAGTTTGAATGCATGAAAATGAAGGAGTCAAAAGATGTGTCCGATTACATCACGCATATTCAAACAGTGGTGAATCAACTCAACCAAGACGGAGAAAAATTATCCGATGCGTGGGTCGTGGAAAAGATTCTGAGGTCGTTAACTGATAGTTTCGAGAATGTGGCATGTGCCATAGAAGAGTCAAAGGATCTAGCAACGTCCATAGTTGATAAGCTTGCAGGTTTCCTAATGGCACATAAATATCGTAAGAAGAAGAGATAGGAGACACTTGAACAGGTGGTATAAAATAAGAAGTGGCAAACTACCATGGACAAGGAGATTAAAGCAATATATTGTAACAACACATGGGAGTTAGCAGAATTGCCAAAAGGAACTCAGCCCATTGATGTTAAGTGGATATTTAAGATAAAGATGAATGTTCAAGGGGAGATAGAATTGTATAAGGCGAGACTTGTAGCAAAGGGATACAAGCAAAAGGTGGGAATCGACTATGACGAGGTGTTTGCTTCCGTTGCAAGAATGGAGACAATCAGATTGCTCATTTCACAAGCGGCTCAATTCAATTGGCTGATATTACAAATGGATGTCAAATCGGCATTCCTGAATAGTGTGCTTGAAGAAGAAGTTTATATTAAACAACCACAATATTACATGAAAATCATAGAAGAAAAGAAGGTATTGAAATTGAAGAAGGCACTTTATGGGTTGAAGCAATCATCATGGGCGTGCAATACTCGTATCGATACATATTTCAAAGAGAACGAGTTCGAGCAATGTCCTTATGAACATGCCCTTTATGTGAAGAAAAGTGAAGGTAATATGTTATTTTTTGCTCTTTATGTTGATAATCTCATTTTTATGGAGAATAATAATGAAATGATACAAAAGTTCAAGAGCACAATGACACAGGAATTCGAGATGACAGATTTGGGCTTGATGAAGTTTTTCCTTGGTCTAGAGGTAAGACAAGAAAAGATGGGTGTCTTTGTATCCCAAGAGACATATATAAAGGAGATTTTGAAGAAGTATAGGATGAAGTCTTGCAATCCAGTTTCAACACCAATGAAACCAGGTGCAAAACTCTTTAAGTTTGATGGAGGAGAATGAGTCGATGCAAGCAAATACCAGAGTTTAGTGGGAAGTCTTCGATATCTCACGTGCACAAGGTCGGACCATGCATTAAGTGTCGGCATTGTAAGTCGGTTCATGGGGGAGCCAGTCTATTTACATTGGAAGGCGTTAAAGCGAATTCTTTGATACACCAAAGGAATAATGTTATTCATGTTATTTTATACAAATGCGACAAATTACAAGTTGGTCGGGTACTCATATAGTGATTAGTGCAGAGACTTGGATGATCAGAAAAGCACATCGGGTTATGTGTTTTTTATGGGTGACAAGGCATTTACTTGGTTTTCAAAGAAGCAACCAATCATGACACTATCGACATGTGAAGCTGAATATGTGGCAGCATCTTTGTGTGTACGTCATGTAATATGGCTCAGACTTTTGTTGGGTAAGATGGAGCAACAACAACTCAGTGCAACTGAGATACGAGTTAACAACAAATCATCAATTAAGTTGAGCAAGAACACGGTGAATCATGAGAGAAGCAAGCATATTAACGTTCGTTTTCACTTCATCCGAGATCAAGTGAAGGAAGGAAATATAAAATTAGTATATGTGACAAGTCGGGACCAAGTCGCAAATATCTTCATCAAACCGCTGCCTATGATACTACTCGACAACTACAAAAGATTACTCAGCATGAAAGATGGCAGAAACATTTAAGTTTATGGGGGAGTTTTGTTAAATAAACATCAAATGCCCGTTTTTAAGGGAGAGTTTTGTTAAACATTAAATATATATTTTTAATGGGGAGGATGAAATGTCAAGAGTCAGTAGTTACTTTTATGGGTGATAATGATTTTTAATTTTCAGTTTTATTAGGGAAAACTACCACCTATAAATAAATCATTGTATTGATTGTAATAAACAAGAATTAAAAAAAAGAAATAGTCTCTTTTCAGAAATATTTTCTTTTCGGTTATTGTTTGCAGCCAATTTTTTTTTACAATAACAAGCTCATATGAGCTTTACGAGCTCATCCAGCTCATCAAGCTCATAACAAGCTTCAAATATTCATTATGAACATGATTAACTTAAAAGATCTTCTGAAAGCTCAATGAGCTCCATCGATGAGCTCGATGGAGCTCCAGGAAGCTTGTGCAGAGCTTCCAAGAGCTTGTTAAACTCATAATGAGCTTGTACAAGCTTGATGAGCTCTAGCAAGTTCGTGGTGCTTGACAAGCTTCCAGGAGCTCGTGAAGCTCATCAAGCTTGTTAAAGATTTTTATGCTCTAACGAAATCATTACAATCTTCCAAGATCTCATGAAGCTCATAATGAGCTCGTACAAGCTTGATGAACTCGACGAAGTTGATGGAGCTATTGGAAGCTCCATCAATGAGCTCGATGGAACAATTGGAACCTCTATCGATGAACTTGATGGAGCCATTAGAAGCTCCATCGATGAGCTCGATGGAGTTCATTGAGCTCCTTTAGAGATTCCAGGTGCTCTTGGAGCTCATTGAGTGATGAGCTAGATGGAGCTCGTTGAGCTCTATGAGGTTTTTTTTTTTACTCAAGTTCTATCATACCACATAAAAAGTTAGGTTTGTTTATTTAAAATAAGGTCAATTTCTTATTAATATAAAAATATGCACTAAAATTTAAGTACTTAAGAGTTTGGTGAATTATTTTTTTAATTATTAAAATTTTGTTTTTTTATTTTTCATTTTTTTTGTGTGATGAACAAAACATTATTCTCCCCACTATCCTCTTTCTTTAACCTTTTTTTTTTGTTCTTTTTTTTTATAAAATAGATATGGATAGACTTATTCATCTTACAAATTATTTCTTATTTACATGTTTCATTCCAAAATAAAAAAAATAATAATTAGTAAATATATATCAAAAGAGTTAAATAATGAAAAAAAATATTTTTATTATTATTAAACTATCAATCTTGTCACATTTATTTTATCAACTAAACTATTAAAATTCTTGTTCTTTTTATTTTAAAAATTCAAACTTTTATTTTTGTATGTGCATAATATATTCCTAATAAAATAACAATTCTTAATTGTAACTCAAAATATTTCAACATTGTAAATAAAAATAAAACAATGTATATGAACCACTCATATATGTATATATGTGTGTATTTGTGTGTTTGTATTTATTTATTTATTTATTATAAATTTGAAAATAAGTTAAAAAATCAAAGAGATATTAGAAAAAAAGAATTATTCAAAATAAAAATTATTTAATTTTGATTTTTTTGTGGCTTGTCTAGACATAGACTTATTTATAACCATTTAGTCATGATTATGGAAAAAATGTATGTTGAATTAATACATTATACAATGTATTGGAAAATTTATTATTGAATATTTTTAAAATAAGTTTTTATTGTGTGGAATTGGGGTTTTGCCTGAACTCTATAGGGATTGGCCCCAACCCTTGGGGGATACACTGCTCCTATTTATTCTCCAAAATATTTTCAAGTTCTCCGTCTGGAGTCTGGACTCTGGAAATTCATCATCAACTTCAACACAAAAAAAAGGAGGGTAAAAGGGACGAAACAAAAGGAACAATTTGGTGCTTGGTTACATTACATGAGCAGATGAGTTGGGACACAGGAATGGCCGGCCCCGGGGTCAGAAACCGGAAGAGCCTAACTTTCCAAATTCTAACAGGAAGGTGGTTCATGTTGTTCGCGTCATTCCAGATCATGTCTGTGGCGGGGGCAACTTACATGTTTGGTCTGTATTCCAATGAGATAAAAAAATCTCTAGGATACGACCAATCCACGCTAAACCTACTAAGCTTCTACAAAGACCTGGGAGCCAACGTCGGCGTACTCTCCGGACTAATCAACGAGGTAACGCCGCCATGGGTGGTTCTATCCATGGGAGCAATCTTGAACTTCTTCGGCTACTTCATGATATGGCTTGCAGTAACCAAAAAGCTCAGCAATGTTCGCGTATGGCAGATGTGCTTATTCATCTGTATTGGCGCGAACTCTCAGTCTTTTACGAACACAGGCGCACTCGTTACATGCGTCAAGAACTTCCCTCAGAACCGCGGGAGCGTTCTTGGGATTTTGAAAGGTTATGTCGGCCTTAGCGGGGCGATTATCACAGCAATTTATCATGGGATATATGGGGATGACTCAAAAGCACTTATTTTGCTGATCGGTTGGCTTCCTGGAGCAATTTCTTTTGCATTTTTAGTTGCCATTAGGATCATGAAAAATGTTCAGCATCATCAGTCGAATGACTTTAAGATTTTCCTCCGATTTCTCTACAATTCTCTTGGATTAGCTGGATTTCTGATGACGCTGATTATATTAGAAAAAAACTTCTCGTTTACTCGGAGCGAGTATGCTATCAGTGCTTCCATGGTGATTCTCTTGCTTCTTCTTCCTATATATGTTGTTGTTTTAGAGGAGTACAAGACATTCAACTCAACCCTTTCAAAAGTCGCCATCTCTGAGAAGCAAACCCAAGAACCATCATCGTTTTCTTCCGGTAGGAATCGCGATATTAATCATGATCATGAAACCCAACACGATTCTTGTTGGAAGACAGCATTCAGACCCCCAGATAGAGGAGATGACTACACGATTCTTCAAGCGCTTTTCAGCGTTGACATGCTGATCCTTTTTCTGGCAACGATCTGCGGTGTTGGTGGCACTCTGACCGCAATAGATAATCTGGGTCAGATTGGTGATTCTTTAGGGTACCCGAGCAGAAGCATTAGTACATTCATATCACTCGTTAGCATATGGAACTATCTTGGCAGAGTTGTTTCTGGTTTCGTATCGGAACATCTCTTACAGAAATATCGGTTTCCTCGCCCTCTAATGCTGACAATAATCCTCTTGTTTTCCTGCACCGGACATCTGCTAATAGCCTTCAACCTCGCGAATGGACTCTATTTGGCATCAGTGATCATTGGGTTCAGCTTCGGAGCCCAATGGCCATTACTTTTCGCGATAATTTCTGAACTTTTCGGGCTCAAGTACTACTCTACGATTCATAACTTCGGTTCAGTTGCAAGCCCGATTGGCTCCTATCTTCTCAATGTGAAAGTTACTGGTTTTCTGTATGATCGAGAAGCGGAAAAGCAGTTAGCGAGTAGCGGATTAGTAAGACACTCAGGAGATGAATTGAACTGCACGGGATCAAATTGTTTCAAACTATCTTTCATTATAATCACCGCTGCGACAATATTTGGCACTTTCGTTTCTCTCATTCTAGTGCTAAGAACAAGAAAGTTCTACAAGAGCGATGTCTACGGAAAGTTCAGAAAAGCCACGAGATCCATCGATCACGATGAAGAAATGACGGCGACTCGGGGTGGCAGAGTTCACACTACCCACGTTGATCAAGTTTGAACAAAACTCCTCAAGAAAATTCTACTTTTCGTGATTTTTTCAAGTCGTGAAATGTAATCCCACGATTATACCAGAGTGGCGTAGGCCCTTGGGTTTCGTGATTTACCAGGAATCTTCACGGATATATGTATATGTTTATGGATATAATAATAGTTCCCATTTCTGAATTCTTTAGTTGTCTTCTTGTTTTCCAACATAATTGCTTGAAACAGAATTTCCAGTTTGAACTTAGAATGGTCCACAACATGACGCACCAGTTTACTCGGATCGAAACTAGAATATTTATTTATTTTCATATCTCAAATATGAATGGCTCATGCTTGGATTCTATGCATATAATAATAGGTGACACTTGTATAAACTCTATTGACTCTTGGGCTATAATAGACACCATATTGTTGGGTATCAAAAAATATGTGTTACAATAATTTTTTTTTTACTTTGGGTATTAAAAAAATAGTAAAATTATATATATATATATATAAATGTTTTATTCCTTGACATATAAGAAAAAATTTATGTTTTAGACACTACAACAAAACTTCAAATTAATGACGTTTTATTTCTTGACGATTTCAGAAAATATCATTATTCTATTGTAATTTATGTTTTAGACACTACAACAAAACTTCAAGTTAATAAATTTCTTTACTCCTTAAAAATTACCAAGGAATAAGGTGCTGAAAATTAAAAATATTATCACTTTTATTAGTGTCATTAATGTGATTAATATAATATTAAATTTCTAGCGAGTCTTCATTTAATAAAATTAAGACTCCCTAGAAATACTAGCAAATATTCTTCAAATTGTTCGGATTTTTCCAACAGCTTGGTTTCAAGCAGCGCGCACCGATATCCTTGGCGATATTTGCAGCATCTAGGAAGTTTCCCCATTAAGTTTCTAATAGTATCAGCTCTTCCATTCACTTTAAATTTTTTCAAAAAATTGCGCATTGAATTACTTGAATTGAAGAGGTTAACTTATTTCACCATTGTGAATTTGTCTTCCAATCTTTTTTTCATTTCTTCGCAGCATCCTCCAAAATCTTCTGTTTTGCATCTTATATTATACCATCGTCTCTTTTCATGTAATTATATTGCGTGGCATGTTCTTTCAGTTGGAAATGTAACATAGTCCCTCGTCGAATAGCTCCCCCTTTTGACAGCACTCAATACATTTGCTGAAGAAGTTGACTTTAACGTAAGCATCTGCTGCCAGCTTATAATATGCTGCTTGTGTGAAACATTTTGCAGCTTCTTCAAGTTTGAGAACATGAAGTCTTTCCATAAATAAACAAAAAACCTACAGCAGAATCTTAGACATACTGGATTGTAAATTTGCAGAGGAAAAGATAAAAATTAATATAAGTTTGTATAATAAATTATATTAATTAGACATATCATTTAATTTTTCTAAAAACAACATTATTTGGAACATGTTTTATGTTTTTATGGCACTTACTAGATGTGTCATTGTTAAGACTAATAGATTGTTAAGACTAATAGTATTAAAACTAAAAAGGGGCTGAAAATTATAAACCTTGTCACTATTATAAGTGTCATGGATATGAAAATATTAATTATGAATGTATTGAATTGGAACAAATTAGTTTGTATTTTTTATTTGTAAAATATGTAATAGGTTTTAAATTGGCGCTGGCAACAAACTGGAAGAGTTGAGTGGAAGAGTCTCGGTCTGCTTCTCTATGGCTTCGTTTTCTATTTCTTCATTGATGGAATTCTCTTTGCTTATTTATATCCTTCGTCCTCAGGGTTGTTGTATTTTCACATATGATCTCAGTGAATAGATTATTACGCGTTGCATGACAGGTCCTCGCCACCCTTTATTATTAAATTAGTAGATATGTTACCAAAATGTATTATGCTTAATGGCTACCCTTGTTATACGAAAATATTTTGTAGCTTGGAAGGACAAAATAAAAAGTTGAAAATGAGTTTAAATTGAGATCGAAAGAGAAAAATTGTAGTCAATTACTCTTGTCATTAGTTTCTACATAGCTTATTTTACTAACTGTGGAAAGTAGAGTTGTACATGGCTTATGCAGCATATCTTCGACATCGTGTGTTGTGTTGCTATTTTTTGAAGTTTAATTAGTTATGTTTCCTTCAATCAATGCAGATTTTGTGATGTTGGTGCTGAGTTTGTCAGTGATTTTTCAGTAGTTGAGTTATATGCTTCCTATTTTCAGGCTACTATTCTGCCAAAGAGTAATAATAAATTCTTTTCCATATCCCATTTTCAAGCTTAGTCTCCAATTCTTCTTGCAATGTCCAATTTGCTAATTACAAGGGATATAGAGTGGACAATTCTTGTTGTTGGCTTTGAGCAGGTGATTATCTATTCTTTTTTATTTTTGATCTCATGTCATTTTTATACATGTTGTTCTATTTTTTTTCTCCTCCTCTATTTTTTAGACTGTTAAAGTATGGAAAAAATGAGGCTATAATTTCTAAAAATGTGTGCTCTATAGTCATGTCATTTCAAAATCAATTAGCCTAAGGACCTAGAGACATGTAATGTCATATCTATAAATTCATATAGGTCATGTATTTGTTTATTTTATGTTAAATATTACAGCAAAGCCAAAATATATTAGTATCTTGTATTGAAATAGATGATAGGTAAATTAAATCTCACCTAATTAAATTCTTGTACTCTATTTTTTAAATGATTTCTATACATTGAGAAGTATGAATAGAATATTACTATCTTCCTCAAAAAGAAAAGAAAGAAAAAAATGATATTATTATCAAAACAAAAAGATGTGCCTTATATACCTGAGAATATTGATTATAGGAAATGAGAAATTAAACAAAGTATAAATAAAAATAATATACACAAATAAGGATATTACTATCAAAAAGAGAACATATACGTTAAATACCTTTTATACATGGGAATATTGATTATTGAAAAAAAGAAACTAAGCAAAGTATTTGTTTAGATAAGCTATACAAATAAAGAAAATAAGATTTGGGGTTCCAGTAAATAGAATATAAAATTTTTAAGTACCTAGAAATAAATAAAGGTAAATTGTTTGACATAATCATTTGATGACATTTTAGTATTTTCCTTACACATTCATTATATTTCTCTAATTTCCAAAGGTTGAATTACGTTAGTATATTGTATGCATGATTCATAGGCGTTTAAAGATAAACTTTTTTTTGATCAAGTTAAAAGATCTTCCAACTTTGGAAGGGTCCATGAACTATTGTGATAATAAAGGTATTTTTCATAATGAGATACAAGTTTATAACTTCTTACTTTCTATTAAATATTCAAAACTTGAATATGCAATTGGAATTTTATTGTTATCATATAATCTTTTGTTTATGTTGTCAATTATAAATTTTTTTTTGTATATTGCCTATGGAAAAAATTATGATTTCGACTTTTGGCTTCAATACTTTACCACAACATTGTAAATTACATTTTCACCCTTATAAAACACAATTATTATTTCAAGGCACAATTTTTTTTAGGTAGCCTTTATTTTATTAATGAATCTAAAACTATAAGTTGATTGGATTACAATATATGTGTAATCAAATAGAACTTGAAATTACATTACATAGCATCACATCGAGTTTTTTTAATGTATTGGGAAGATGGCAAGTAATTTAACTTTTTATTTTATTAAATTTAATTGGTTTTTGTAGTGTTTCTTCAAGTAGTTTATGAGATCTTTCAACTCACTACACACATATATGTTTTTAATGAATTATTATTATTTTGTATTTTAAAATATTTGATCAACTTTTATGACATAGTTGATAAATCTCTTGCTTTATATTTTACCCATTACTACTAACTTTATTTTTGTTGTTGTTAAATTTTTTTAATCGTATATGTCAATTGTTATATAAATTATTTTCATGATATGTTGTTATCATTCCTTTTTTTTATTTTCCAATGCTCTATAATATATTTTTTTTCTGCAAGTGTAATTATTTATTGTTCACCTTTTTGTATGTAGGTTACCTTTTTTGGAAATTAACTTTCAACTTTGTCAGGCTATCATGAAGTAGTTTCTTAGAGATTAGGCACAATTGGGTTGCATTTATCATGAATTGAATTAAAGAAATGAATGTTGAAATTGTGTTATATATTTTTTTGAATTGTAAGAAGTCCAAGTTCCCCATTGTACTTAATAATTTTATTCTTGGTATGGATTGTAAATATGTCTATCTATCTGTCTATCTATTTCTATATCTATCTTTATATATAATTATCTATCTATCTATCTATTTATATATCTATCTATTTATCTATATATTTGTATATCTATTTGTTTATTTAGCTATCTATCTATATGTTTATATATTTGCCTATCTATCTATCTATTTACATGTCGATCTATCTGTCTATTTATCTGTCTATTTATCTTTCTAACTATCTATCTATCTATTGATATGTCTTTCTATCTTTCTATCTATCTATATGGCTATATATATATATATATATATATATGTTTTTCTTATGTGCATGCAGTATTATAATAACATGTGAAAATATATTTATAATAATTATTACATTTATATTTAATTAAATTATTATCTTCCTTGACACTTTTAATAAGTGTCATTGTATTTAAATATTTTAAGATTGATATAACAAATTATGATATTTTATGAGTGTCAAGGTAGATTGGTATAATAAACAATGACGCTTTATTTTAGCGTCAAGGTTTTTTTCAACGACACTGCTAAAAACCGACATTATAGGCAAATACTTTTTATGTCAGGCTAGCGGATGACGCTATCGATAAGCGACATGAATTATATTTAATGATGCTTTTTAAGCATCTTTGATTATGTTTTTTGTTGTAGTGAGAATTTATTTTTTTAATATTTTAGCATTGAAAATAATTTTTTTATGTTTTATTATACTCAATACATGCACACAAACACATGTACATACATGTGTGTGTGTGTGTGTGTGTGCATTTGTGTGTATCTGTGTGTGTATATGCACATACACACACATATTGTGTGTGTGTGTGTGTGTGTGTGTGTGGTACATCAATACTTAATTATTTTAGAGTTTGATATATATTTTTTAATTATGAAAATTTTGCAACAAAATAAAAATATTTTGTGTTTGGTGCACAAATAAACAAATCTCCCAAAAAATTAATTACTTCTCAAATATTTTATTTGTTTAATATTTTGGGGAAATTAAATCAAGAAATATATACTAAAATATTACACTTTTATTCTACTTGAAGTAGTTTAATTCATCGATATGTCGTGTGAAGTACCACGTGTACATGCCACATGCGGCTTCTCTCCATCATTAAAAATGAAAAGTTAATGATGTATTTCAATTTAGTTTTCCCAAAATGTACTAAAATATAGACATTAAAATTTTGATTTCATTTTCTTAATAAATTTTATTTTGGTGTATTAAACATAATTTTCTCATTCATATATCCCTAAATAAATAATAATATAAGGTAAGGTAGATTATACAAGACTTTTTTAAAAAATATTATAATTGCAATAAATTTGTTGTGTTTTATTTTATGTTTCATAGAACATTTTTATAATATTTAAAATATATAATATTCGAAATACATATTTCCACAATAACTAAAAATTTATCATAAATGTATCAAAAAAAATTAATGATTGAATTCATTTCATCAAAAAATATTTCCACAATATAATTGGAATTTGGAACTCATATTTTGTAATCATTAAATCATTCATTGGCTATTATTAAAAACATTTCAAAATACATTTTAAATAAAAAAATTAAATTGAAAACATAAAATTAATTTAATATTTGTGTGTGTGTGTGTGTGATATACAAATTAAAATTTAGAATTCAAATTACTAATCAAATGTATTACATTTAATTTCCAAGATGTAGATGAAAACAAATATGACAATTACAACTATTAAGCCCAAACATTGAAATAATTTTTTAGAGCTAGATATACTAAAAGTTAATTTATAATTATGGATACTTATTTTATTTTATTTCTAATGTAATTCTATTACTTTCAATGAGAATCTAAATGAGCTATGATTACATTCAAACATTATGCATGCATGTCTTTAGTTCTATATAATAGCTAATTTAATATGCAAAGTTTGGCTTACATATGAAAAATTAAATCATTGATTCTTATAGAATATAGGCTAATATGTTTATAGTCGAAATGAAGTATGACATACCATTAAAAAAATTATTGTATATGATTTCAAAAGGCCTACCTTGATTATAATAATTAGTTAAATTCAAATTTCTTGTCTTAGTACAATTGTATTTATTAAATAGGACTATCTAGAGATAATCATTTTATATTGAAACATATAATGATTAATATCTCATAATTTTTATAAATACTATTACTCTTAATCTCAAGATAATTAATAGACATATATATTTATTATTGGTTATTTTAATTCATAAAAAAGCTAGATAAAAATATAGATCGAATAACTTCATTGATTTTGGATAACTATATTCATTATATGATAAATATTAATATAAATGAAATTCATATCTTATAAATTGGGTTGATAATACTTTCTGAAGAAACTTATAAGTTTTATTTATCTAAAACCCTACAAGTAAATTTTAATCTGACATAATCAAGTAAGTTTAGTGGATGTTTTCAATGTTATAATTAGATATTGATTAAATATAATTATCACTAACTTAATTTAATTATTGGTAATCAATAATCTTAACGTGGTAAGATCAATAAGTAT
The DNA here is from genome assembly GCA_029783825.1 of Sapria himalayana. Taxonomy (NCBI): domain Eukaryota; kingdom Viridiplantae; phylum Streptophyta; class Magnoliopsida; order Malpighiales; family Rafflesiaceae; genus Sapria; species Sapria himalayana. The sequence goes on along the minus strand of JAREIK010012673.1, from coordinate 238,276 downwards.
TTGATAACAAATTACTCGAATTATATTTCCAAAAAAGTGAGAAAATATAATTATAATTAAAGCACATAAGTTCATTTATTTGTATTAGGAGGCAAATATATTATTTAAGCTTTTAGGTCCCTACCATATCCCGTACGAAAAACAATGTTGACACCTCAAATCACTTTACATTATTCAAGTAGTGGCCATCAAAGAAAAGGGAGCAAATGGAAAAGAAAGTCACTCTCTCTTCTCTAGATTTAATATAGATTAGGAATATGGTAAAAGCACTCAACATTTCGAGTGACAGTAGATGAATCATCTTAGACAAATGCAAGGTAAGAGACATTTGTATCTTAAGTATTCTTCCTCTTTGTAACAATTTGCACGCAAGATCATAAACAAAGAATATACTTCCCAACATAGGTATCAGAGCTTGGTTACTATACTGCGTGTGGATTGACTCATTTTAATCTGAATAAAGAATGTAAATTAGCCATGGATAGAATGTAAGGTATGCTAATCTCTGTTTTATTGCATTCTATCCTACTATTCTGGTCACATGAATGGATGATGGTATATATGGATGAATGTTTGTTTAATATGGATTTGTTGGTTTGGACCCCCTTGTGTGATGTTTATGATCACAGTAGGTTGTATAATTGTTATTTTATTTTTCAATCAAGTTCATTTGTGAACTCCTTAATGGAGGTATAGATTGATGTAAATAAATTAGAAGAAAGTTTGTAAACACCCTGATGGGCTGCCGCCCCGAGCCCATGTGACCTGACCAAGCAGATTGATCCCCATCGGAACACTACCCTAAACCTTAGCTTCCAGAAAATATATTTATATCCATTACTATTGGAAGTAAGAAGATGCATTTATGTTGAAGAAAGACTATACTAGTTGGGCTATTATATGTTTAATTATTTTATGTGATGACATGCATAATTGTTGTTTTTTTTTAATTCATAATTTCTGGATAAAAAATATACAACAAGAGACTAAAATTGATTCTCATGTTTTAGTAAAAATATTACTTCAATGAGAATTAAAATTAGTTTCCATTTTATTAAGTTTCTAACTTTTTGTATTTTAATTAAACATATATATATATACTCTCATTCATTCCAAAGAACTAAGTGGATGTGAGAATTTATCATGTTTAAATCCTATGGTCTCCTCACTAGTTTGTAAGTGATATAAATTAATTAGTATTTTTGTTTTGGTGCCTTTCTCCCAATTTGACTCATTAATTAGCAGACTCACTTAATATTAAATCCTTATGAATAATTCTTAATTATTAAATTGAATAACTTTACCATGTGAGGGATGCATTTAAGAATTAATAATCTAGAATTAAGTGATGATATACTATAGTTATAAATAATCGTATCATTTCCATTTGAATCACTACTATTATGTATCAGATCAAAGCTAAGTCATCTATTTTATTTTGTTTGGTACAAACCATTGCCTAGATAATAAGATTCATAGGAATCGATATGTCTAAACAAATAGTAAATAGTAAATATTATTCCATCAAGGCAAGCTATTCATGGTATATGAGACTGATGGAGAATCTATTTAAAAATTATTATAGGGAATCAATATTTAAATGGAATTCAAAGTTAATAAGAACTTTATAATTATTTAATTGTATGATTCTCAGGTTTTTATTATGGCTTTCAATCAACTTGCTATAATTCTCAAAGAAAATAAATTTAATGGAACTAATTATTTTGATTGGAAAAAAAGTCTAGATATTGTTTTGACTACTGTGGACTATAAATTTGTTCTCACCAACCTATGTTCATCTAAACCTCATGAAGTGGTGATCGAATAGGAAACGAAGTCTTATGAGAAATGAGTTAAGACTGATGAGATATCACAGTATTATATTGTGGCTTCTATGTTAAGTATTTTACAACATTAGCATTAGTATATGCCCATAGCCTATGATATGATGTTTAACCTTTAAAAAATATTTAAAAATCAAATTTTTTCTACAAGATATCAGTTTTATGAAAGATATAATGAACACAATTTTGGCTAAAACTATCCCAATAAATAATCTTGTTATGAAGATGGACCAGTCTTCTAAATGAACTAGAGATCCTTTAAGTTGAAATTAATAAAAAATTCTAAGTTGGTGATATTCTCTAATTATTATCAGATTCATATAAGTAATTTTGTTTGATTTATAATACAATTAAACTTCATTAGACTTTGAAACAATTACTTAAAAAGATGGTATCGGCTAAGGGCCTTATCAAGAAGTCATCTACTAATCTTGTCAATAAAATTTAATCTTTTTTTAAGCCAAAAAGATAATAGAATAAGAAAAAGGTTTGGAAGCATGTTCATAAGACACCTCATGGACCATGAGGAATAATAAAAAAGCCTAAGGGGGGGTATTTTCACTGCAAGCAATCATGGATTAGAAATGTGGTGTCCAATTTATCTCAATATGGTAAACATACAATGTAAATCTTTTTCACTAATGGTTGAGACATGCTTATCAATGTTACCAATGTAAAGATATGAGAGTCACTAATTATGTTTTAATACTTTGTAAGGATTCTAGGAAACCAAAGAGTGTAATGTGGAACAATTTATCTTAATTCACATGGGAAATGCTACAAAAGTGACAACTATTATAGTAGGAGATTATTATCTTGATTTTTGGAAGAGAGATATTTATTATTAAAAGTTTGTCTTTTTTATACCTTCTATAATAAGGAAATTAATCTTGGTGTCAAGTATACTTATGAATATAAATTCATTTTTATTTGATGATTCGCTTATTATCAAGTTGAATAAAAGATTAATTTGTTTTATTGCATTGGTAAATAATCTTTATATTATTAATCTTATCTCGTAGTCACTATAACAAAATGAAATGAATAACACTAATATTTTCCCATGTCACAGAAAACAATCTTCCCAAATTAACTAAACATATCTTTAACACTTATGTCTAAGTTATATAAATTTAAAACATTTCTCAAGGCTGATCAAGAATGGACCTTTATGTTCATTGGAAGTAGAGGTACTTCCAGCTTGTGAGTCCTACTTAGAAGAAAATTTTACTAGACGATCTTTTATGGCTAAAGGTTATAAAATCAAAGAACAAATAGAATTAGTTCATTCTGATGTATATGGACCCATAACCATCCAAACTAGAGGTGCCTTTAGGTATTTCATTACCTTCATTGATAATTACTCGAGGTATGAGTATATTTATTGAATACATAGTAAGTACAAAATCTTTGAGAAATCCAAAAAGTATATGGAAAAAATGGAGAACAATCTTAATAAATATCTTAAGATATTATGATTTGATTATGGTGATGAGTACTTTTTGGGAGGGCTTAGAGAGTAATTAGAAAAAAGGATTACATCTCAATTATCCACACATCATACACCATGCCAAAATGATATAGCAAAAAGAAAGAATATAACTTTTATGAACATGATGAGATTAATGAAGAATTTAGGAAAAGTAGATCGGTACAATCTTCTTTGATACTAGTATATGAAAAAGTACCATAATAAAGGATTTCAAACATTTCATCACCTCATCATAGTGAGATGATTATTGACCAAAGTATAGCCAAATGAAGTATCTCACCATAGTGTGAGTATTATTCATTAATCTTTTATAAAATAAAACTTGTAATAAAAATTTGAAAATAGAAAATTTAATCTTAAGAAAATAAATTAAACAAACAATAAATGGAATATAAGTAAAAGGGGAATTGAGATAAATTTCAAAGGAGGGGAAACCTCCTTTATTGAATAGAAAGCTAGAAATCCCAAAATGATTTTTAGTTTCACCTAACTATATAGTTATATTCTCCCTCTTTAAAATCATCTTTCTCATATGTCTATCCTTGCTTATATTCTTCATAAGCCACATGAAGTTCTACAATATTCAAATTTCAAACTTTTTAGTATTGATCAGTTTGGTCAAAACATCGACTATGTTTTTTCATCGGTGTGAATTTTTTGCATATCTATATTTCCTTCTTCAACTTTCTCTCATACAAAATGATATTATGCTCGGATATATTTTGTTTTTGAGTAAAATATTAGATTTCTTCTTAAGTGTAGAGCACTTTGACTATCACAAAATAAATTAACTTTAATTTATATGTATCCAAGCTCTTCCAATATCATATGTAACCAAATTACCTTTTTACTGGCTTGTGCAGCTTAAACATACTTTGCTTTTGTCATAGAAGTAGAAATAATAGACAGTAACTTTGAAACTCAACTTATGCTTTCTCTAATAATAGTAAAAACATAGCCCGGTAGACTTGCTATTATTAATAACTTTCAATAACATATTTTACCAGATTGCCTCTTTACTGGTTGTGTAGCTCCAACATACTCTACTTCAATCATAGAAGTAGATATAATAGACTATAACTTTGAAACTCAACTTATAGCTTATCTAACAAGAGTAAAAATATAGCTTATGATAGACTTATTATTATCAATATCCCAAGCATAGTTTGCATCAACATAGCCTCTGATAATAAGGATCAAATATGAATAACACAATGCAACATTTGAGGTTCCTTTTAGATATCTATAAATCCTCTTCACGGTACTCCAATATTCTATGCTAGGATTCGCCATGAATCAACTAACCACTCCCACTGCTTAAGCAATATTTGGTCATTTACAAATTATTGCAAACATTAAACTTTTCACTGTTAATGCATATGGTACTTGAGACATTTTCTCTTCTATTCTTTTAAGATGGGACACATACTTGAGGATAATTTGAAATTAACAGGAAGTAGGGTATAAATTAGCTTACTACCTTGCGTGTTGAATTGCCACAAAATTTTGTTAAAATAATTTTTTTGAGAAAGTCAAATATTCTTGTTGTTTCTGTCTTGGTAAATTTGCATCCCTAGAATCTTGTTTACTAGTCCCAAGTCCTTCATATCAAACTCCCTAGCTATCCATGCCTTCAATTCTTGGATTCACCATTTTTTGGGTCTGTTATCAACATGTCATTCATGTATAATAATAAAATAATGAAATCATTTCCCTCAAACATATTGTAGTACGTATAATGGTTCGAACTGATTCTATTATACCCAAGGGTAATGATGAAGGAATCTGATCTCTTGTACCAATACCTCGGTGCTTATTTTAGACCATATAAATATTTATCAACTTACAAACCAAGTTTTTCTTACCAACTTCAACAAATCATTCTGGCTAGAACATATAAATGTCTTCTATAATTTCTCCAAGAAGAAATATAGTTTAATATCCAAATACTCCAAATATAAATCAAATACAACACATAGAGTCATTACTACTCTAATTTTGTAAGACGAACCACTAGGAAAAAAATCTCATTGAAGTCACTGCCTTCTTTCTAAGCATATCCCTTTACTACCAATCTTGTATGATACCATTCTAGTTGATCATTGTTATCTTAATTTATCTTGTAAACCTGTTTGTTATCAATACCTTTTATTTCTAGTGGTAATGGTACTAGCTTTCAAGTCTTATTCTTGTATAGAACTTCAATTTCTTCCTTCATTATTGTCATCCACAAAGATGCATTTGAACTTTTTGAAGCTTCATGAAAAGTTAAATATTCTCCATCTTATGTTAGAAGACAATATCCAATATTACACTTCGTAATATACTCTGAGTGTCATGATAGTAGACTTCTATCATGTGTTAGCCAACTAACTTCTTGAGCCTCAAACTTGACTTGCTCTTGTACTTCGTGCACTGGTTCTTCCTCTGTTAAATTTGGAATATCTTGTCTTAAATTATTTTATACTTGCATAGTGGTAATTTCTGAAACTTTTTTTAATGTGTTATTTTAATCTTCAATTCTTTACCGTTGATTTTCTACAAAGATTACATCTCTACTATTAATTACCTTGTGGGTAGTGCACTCTCATATGTGATACCCCTTTACTCCTTCAACATACCCTAAAATTATATACTTTTTAGATTTTGGATCTAATTGGATTCTTTCTTGGGTATTATACATCACATATGTAGGACATCCAAAAAAAGTGTAAAGTAGAGTAATCTACTAGCTAACTAGTTCACATCTCCATCAGTATCTTAAAATCAATCACAGTTGATGGCAATCGATTTATCACATAATATGTAATGCTAGCTTTTTCCACCCAAAAAGAGTTAGGTAGACTTGAAGTCCTCAATATTGCTCTCATCCATTCTATAAGAGTTTTGTTCAACTATTTTGCTACTTCATTTTATTATTGCGTGTATGTGACTTTCAACTATCATTTGATACATTTTTGCTTATAAAGAGCAAGAAACTCACCATCTATATACTCTCTTCCATTATCTACTCGTAAATACTTAATCCTTTTTTTGGAATCAAATTCCACCCATGCTTTGAAGTCATTAAAAATTGGAAACAAATCTGGCTTCTTTTTGATTTGATACACCCAAAATCTCTATGAGTAATACTCAATGAAAGATTAAAAATATTATACTCATCCTTTAGATATTTCTGGTGATTCCCATACATCAGAATGTATCAAATCTAGAATGCATTTACTTTTTATAATTTATCAACTAAATACCATTCTATTATACTATTTGTAACATAATACTCACAAAAAGGTAAATTTACAGATTTGAGCCCCGAAAGTAGCTTTTTGTTAGAGTGAATCTTCAAACTCTGTTCTGATATGTGGCCTAGTTTGAGATGCTACATTATTATTGATTCTTCTCCTTTGCTAATTGATGCAACACATGTATCCGTTTCCTATACTATTTTTTTTTAAGCATAAATAAATTTGTTTTGATCTTTTCTCTCTTAATAAAAACAAGTGCACCTCTCACTCTTTATCATCTCATTCTTAATATGAGTATTACATCCAAAACTATCTATTTGTCCTAGAGACAATAGATTTTTCTTCAAGTCCATCACATGTCTTACTGCTATAATGGTAGAATCATACATACCATCAAATATTTTTATTTCGATAATATTAATACCAATAATTTTAAAAGAATGATCATCACCCATGTGCATAGACTCTCTTGAGATTGGTTCATATTTGTGAAACCAATCTCTCTGAGATATCATATGCCATGAAGCTCCAGAGTCTAGTAATCATACATCATCGAACTACTTTCTACTTTTTGCTTTCAAATCTTATTGTCACCTAGCTATATAAGATATTGTCATCATCATTAATACTTGCAATATTCTATTGCGTATTTGATAACTCATCGTACCCACTCATTTTCTTAAACCAATAATCTATTGTCACAATTGTAACTTTCAATATTTTTCTTACTTCTGGATTTTGATCTACCATAATTTTGATCCCAGTGAGGTTATGCTCTATTGATCTTTCTCATATTACCATCAAGGTATCTACTTACTATGCATTTTCATATTTATCCTTTTTATTTTTGCGTCTACTTTCTTCTTCTAAAATGGTAGAGTCAATATCATTGAAGATTATCTATCAGAGTACTATTCATCAGATTGATGATGAGTTTATCATACGAATTAGGTAAACTTAAATAAAATCTTAGCATATTCAACTTCTTCTATTTTATGACCCAATGTAATAAGTTGAGAAAATACATTATTCAAAGTATTAATATGATTAGTTACCATAACTGATTCGATCATTCGTAGAGTGTAATGTCTTCTTTTTAAGAAGATCTTGTTGCAAAGGGACTTTTTCTCATATTATCATGTGAAAGTATCCCAAATTTCTTTTGATATATTCTTTTCTATCACTTGACAATACTCCATTAGTTAGTGCCAAATATAGATCAACAATCACATTACCAACCATCTCCTTCCACTTGTCTTCAGGAATCCCAATGGACTTTTTTTCAATTGCATCTAAGCAATTATCCTTCCCCAAAATTATATTAATTTTTATTTTCCATAATAAAAAAAAATACTCCCATTAAATTTTTCTATTTCAAATTTTGCTGCCATTTGTTTCACTTTTATAATAAAATAGTAGCCAATAATAAATAATAACTATTTGCATTAATATACCAAAAAATTATCTAGTAAGTGAATGGGTGCAATACCATGTTAGAAACTACACACTTTGAGGCTCTTATTGCCCATTTGATAGAACTTTTCTATACATGTATTAATTACAAAAATTATTAACTAACCTCGCCTCTGATGCCACTATTATAAAATAAAATACTCAACTATAAATGAAAATAGAAAATTCATTTTGTTACTTAAAAAAAATAGAAAATTCAATCATAATACAATAAAATAAACAAACAATAAATAAAATACAAGTAAAAGAGGAATTGAGATTTAGGATGAATTTCAAAGGAGGAGAAACCTTCTTTTATAGAATATAAAAATGGATACTTTATCTATCTCTCTTTCAATTTAAAGAGTACATAAGGTTGCAAAAATCATAAAATCATAGTGTGAGATTTCAACTATAGCAAGAAACAAGTTAAAAATTAATTTTCCAAAAAAATAATTAAAAACATTACATAAATATGTTTGGTTATAGTACCTAAAAATAATTTTACCAAAAAAATATAGAAAATAATATGATATTTTCTCAAAAATAAATAAATAAATATATATATATATATATAGTAAATATAATCAATATATATATATATATATATATATATATATATATGCACATATACAACATATATATTATATAAATTGTCTATATACTATATATATATATATATATAGACACACAAATACAACATATATATTATATAAATTGTCTATATACTATATATATATATATATATAGACACACAAATACTATATATAGTGTATTTATATTATATAGTATATATATTGCATATATAATATACAATGAGTATTGTATATATAAATAATTTTTTTATATGTATAATATTAAACTAAAAACTAACAAAAATTATTTTTGATTTTATAAAAAATCATAGGTTAGATTAGATAAGGATCCAAACCATGATCTTTTTTTTATTTGATGTGAATTTTCTTTTGTTGTTGTTGCAGAAAGAGGGGTAAAATCATATGCATCTATTTTATGGTACCAAATCATAAATATATTTTGATTTGGTCACCAAATCATAAAAAAATCGGAGTATGAATCATAAAAAAATTGGGTCCCAAATCATGCATATCTTTGATTTGGCATATCCAAACAGTTTTTTTTTTTGCTATATTTTTTTCATTTTATACAAACATTTATATTAAATTCTCATGCATTTTTTTTATTAATGATAAAAATACATTTTTCCATAAATTGGATAAGTTGACAAAACATTATGTGCAATAGCATATAATCTAAATATTCACTCAATTCATTTGTGGAATGTTCCATAAGGAAATTAAATTTCTAATCAAAAATTGAGATACTTAACAAAAAATACAAATAGTTGTATTTGAGTGAGTCCTCACAACCAATGAGAGCAAATAAATTTGATTGCAAACATCTAGTCTTCTACGACTTTTATTATGAAAGTAAAAACTTATTTTTAAAGAAACTAATGTTGGTTAGATACTAAGTTGAGAGAAAAAAATCCTAAAAAATATTATTTTATAACTATTATTACAAATTCTCGATATATGTTGACTAGCTATTCATAATTGCATCACATGGTTGACAAATCTTTTATCTATAAGCTCATAAATGGAAGTTAGTTTAGATTTTTTATCATCATATAAGTGATATCTATGTTGTATAGGTTTACTAAGTTGAACACAAAGAAGAATACAACTCTTAATTTTTCGTAGTCTACAACAAAAAATGGATACTTTATCTATTCATAGTAGTAATATTCTAGCAAATTTAAAAAAAAAATCATCATTGATTATAAAGCATTATCATGATTTGAAAGATACCCTCTCTCCCTCTAAAACCAATCAATACTATTCCTCAGCCTAGCAATATAATAGAGTGACTAACACTCTTTATGCATATCTGACATTTTTAGGGATTAAACTTGTGACTAGGGGGATCAGCACACAACCTCTTTCCTAATAGTTCTATGATACTATTGGTTATATATTTTTATATATGTATGTATGTATGTGTATATGTATGTATGTATGTATGTATGTGTGTGTGTGTGTGTGTGTGTGTGTGTATATATATATATATATTAATAATGATTATTTTAATTGTATATACATTGTAGTAAGTATGCTTATATACATGCACACATAAACACCATTACACACACACACACACACACATATACACATATATATACATTGGTCAATAATTGTATTTACATAGATATATACATATTTAATAATATTGTGTGTGTGTGTGTGTGTGTGTGTGTGTATTACATTAAAATAGATATAAGCACTTGTGGGTGTGTGTGTGTGTAGTAGTATATATGTGTCTAAGTATATGTAAATGTTTTATTAACATATATGTATATTCATATATTGTATGTATATATACTTATATAATATTGTATATATACATACATATATATACACATCAGTGTATAATTGTATTTATATAGATATAGACATATTTAATATTGTATGTGTTTATGTGTGTGTGTGTGTATGTACTTATATAAAATTGTTTGTATTATATAAGTATATATCGACATTTAATATTGTTTAAAGATGTCTATGCATATGTGTAAATGTTATATTAGCATATATATGTATATTCATATATTTCAATATATTTATATATATATATACACATGTACACACACACACACACACATATATAGTGTTGTACATTTATATATAGTAATATACATGTATTATATATACACATAATTAGATGTTGTATATATCTATAGTAGCCTATACATGTATTTATATTATATATATATATATATATATATATATATATATATATATAGTGTTGTATGCACGCACGCACACACATGAATACAAGTATACATGTATGTACTTAGAGGTGTCAAACGAGGTGGGCGGCTCGGGCCCAGCACGGTTTGGAACCATGTCGCAAGCCATGTCGGGCCGACACTTGGGATGGTTCGTGCCATCCTGGGCTAGCATGATCCATGCCTTGTGATGGGCCAGCACGGTCTGTGTGCCTAGCCCAATGGCACGATAAACCGGCCTGGGGGACACATCTAGATTTTTTAAATTTAGCTGGAAATATTATGTACGACTAAGCCCGACCCAAAAAGTCCAAGCATGACCCGACATGACTCAAGTAAGAGCCGGGCCGGTGGGCTAGGCTGGGGACGGCACGGTGGCCAGATTAGGCCACCAAAAAATGGGCTGGCCCAGCCCTGCCCTGCCCATTTGATACCTCTACAACTACTTGTTTATATATACAATGATTTCTCATGTTTGAATGATAATGATTGATGATATTAGTATTGGATCAAAACACACACATTTTGCTTTTCAAGCTCCTAGACTCCTTTTAATAAATGGGGTCAAAGTTCATTATTTTGTTCTATTATAAAATGGTAATTTCTCTCATTCTTTTTTGCTTCTCCTCTTTGATTTTCAACTTCTTAAGAAAAACCTCCATCTTTAATTCAATCACTATAAATATTCGTAACTCTAATATTTCAGCTTATTTTCTCTTAAACATATGATAATTGGAGTTTAGTAGTTGTTATATGGTAAGTCTTTAAACAAATAATGTGCTTCTTCAAGAGATTTATTCATACTCAACCCATACTAGACCACATCATTAATGTATTTATCATGTAATTCATTCCATAATAGAAGGTTTGGACTTGAAGCTATGAGTCAAACCCATATTAAGGGTGGTTCACTATTCAAATACTAAATATTCATAGATATTTTGGTACTCTATGATATCATGTAGGAATGAGATAGGAAAAAATATAGATTGATTTCATGACTTTGGAGTTTTGACAAGTTTTAATGAATAATCATGAAATCAATAAATTTTTGGAGGTGTAGCAGAGGGAATAAAATAATGAGTTTTGCATTGTTTCATTATCAATTCTTTTTGAAACTTTATCTAATTGGTTGTGATAATTTTTGTACACTATGACCTTACAACTCATTATTTCAATCTTTTCACTATGCAATATATTGTTGTGTATTGTGATATTATTATGGAATTGTAACTATACTTATCTCGTGAAATTAAAATGGTTGTTATAATAATTTAATATCGTAGCAAGTAAGTATCACACTAATGTTCAATTCATGGTCAAGTTTATGCATTCTAGCATTATCTTTAATATAGTTATGTAGTCTCAAGTTAAAACAACTATCTTTTTTAAAAAGACCTAGCTTTTGAGCTTCATAAAGTTACATAGCCAAAACTATTCAAGTCAAAACTATGAATATTATTCAGAGCAATAAATTTTGGATACAAGAAGTTATAGAAAATAATACTCAAGTATATTATTTTTTAATGCCACGACTCTTGTCCTCAAATGAAGGAAAAAACTATGATTTTTAAGCTTGAGTTAATTCTAGTTCCGGGGCATTCTTGTAGTGCCGTGTAAATATAATATATGATAAAAGAGAATACCGGTGCCATGGAAACATATATATGATAGAAGAGAAAGCTAGTGACATGATCACCCATAGTAACATAGACACTTGAAGACATATGAATCAAAAAATTTTATGTCATTGCTATTTCTAAGTACCATGGCCACAAGATACACAAGACATTCATGTCATTGTTATATCACAACATTGTTGCCATATAATAATCATCAAGGATCAATGCCAAACCATGACTTTATCAAAGTATCACAACCCTATATCAAAATGAAAAACTTTTTAACATGACGAGAAGTTTAAATATATATATCCTAAAATAAAAATATGTACAATAGGGCTGCAATATCAAAATAATTAAGATATTATTCCAACTATTAAAATTTAGAAAACAAGTACACTGATATAAAAAATATTTATATTTTGTAACCCTCAAAGAGGATAACATGATATGCCATTCTTTATCCACATCAACATGTAAAAAAAACAAAATTTTAAAAAATGAAAATAATGTTTTTGAAAACACAAATAAGAACATTATATATGGTTAAATGTATAATTGTATGTACTATATTTGTTTAAATATATAAACATATATACATTCATACATATAAATGTATATAACATATAAGTTTATACATATATGTTTTATTTAAATGTATATAAGTTTCATTTAAACATATAAACATTTTGTTTAAAGGTATAATTGTATATACAATTATTTAAACATATATATAGAGATATATATATATATATATATATATTGTATATATTTCTATGTATAACAGTATAAGCGCACGCACACACACACACACACACACACATATATATATATATATTTATTTATTTATTTATATTTATATATTTATATATTTATATATTTATATTATATTTATATATTTATATATTTATATATTTATATATTTATATATTTATATATTTATATATTTATATATTTATATATTTATATATTTATATATTTATATATTTATATATTTATATATTTATATATTTATATATTTATATATTTATATATTTATATATTTATATATTTATATATTTATATATTTATATATTTATATATTTATATATTTATATATTTATATATTTATATATTTATATATTTATATATTTATATATTTATATATTTATATATTTATATATTTATATATTTATATATTTATATATTTATATATTTATATATTTATATATTATATATTTATATATTATATATTATATATTTATATATTTATATATTTATATATTTATATATTATATTATATATTTATATATTTATATATTTATATATTTATATATTATATATTTATATATTTATATATTTATATATTTATATATTTATATATTTATATATTTATATATTATATATTTATATATTTATATATTTATATATTTATATATTTATATATTTATATATTATATATTTATATATTTATATATTTATATATTTATATATTTATATATTTATATATTTATATATTTATATATTTATATATTTATATATTTATATATTTATATATTATATTATATATTTATATATTTATATATTTATATATTTATATATTTATATATTTATATATTTATATATTTATATATTTATATATTTATATATTTATATATTTATATATTTATATATTTATATATTTATATATTTATATATTTATATATTTATATATTTATATATTTATATATTTATGTGTGTGTGTGTGTGTGTGTGTACACATTTATAAACATATATAGTATATATGTTAATATGTTAATAAACCTATACCGTATATATGTTATAAGTTTGTATGTATATACTATATAAATTCTATTTTATGAAAATAATGTTTTTGAAAATATTGTTTTTCTTTTTTTCACATTTTGTTTTTTTACATGCTAAAGTGTGCACATAAAAGTATAATTGAGATTTCCTTTTTAAATGCACCAAAATACAATTATTTTTTTTATTTTGGTTTTATTTTTTTTCTAAATTTTAAAAGCTATGGGGCTTTTCTTAATTATTTTCAAATTGAAGTCATTTTACAAAATATTTTTTTGTTGTTGATGAATTTGTGGAGGATCATATAATGATAAATGTACTAAATATTCACATTCATGCAAGCATGGGAATTATCTCATGCTTCACGCACATACCAAAGGCACTTTCTGCAGTGAATAAAATCCTACTTTGTGAAAAACTAATTCAAATGAGATGACTCTCATTTTTTGCAAATAGTCATCAAGCATGACTTTTCCGCATGGTATGTGAGCCTACCCTTTTTTTTTATAGCATAAGTTTGATGTGTCAATTTCTCTACGCACTTATGTCAAATAAGCTATATGTATAATATTTTGGTCTGCGCAAACTCAGGCAGACCTAATAATATATAACTTGGCAAGTGTTAATCATTGTGTTTCACACCAACATCACCAATTTCCCTTGCCATTGGAATGACATTGTTAATTGATTATGATCTTGAAAGCATGAACCTAAGGTATGTAATCAGTACATTCCTAGAATGACATCCAACTACCAAATAGACTAAACAAACAAATCAACTTCAAAGTTTTTCCCTATAATACAAGTTAAACACCCACATTTTTTTTTTGCCATAAACTAAGTATCATTCATGTTGTGGTTTTCAATACACATCCCAAATATAAAGTCAAATTTCAGAACTTATTTTATACCTACAATTAGATTAATTAATTTTTCTGGTAAATTGAATTTTTAATTTGTATTTTAAACCATTATTGAATGTAGTAAAACATTTAGTATTTTTGATTTTCCATTGCCTTTATAACTTAAATTTTAATTTTAATTTTAATTTAAAACAAATGAAAAATTCAATTTTAGCCCAAATTAAATTCCTAATTGAGTATTAAAAATTTCAAAACCCAAAGAATCTAAAAATAATTTTTCCTATATTTAATTTCTTTGATTCTTTCAAATTAAAAATTTTAATTTTTATATCCACAAAAGTATATATTTTATACTGAATATATATATATATATATATGAATACTCAAAATTATTATCCAAATTACTTTTAAAATTAATCAATTAAACCCAAATTTGCAAAATAATATACCAAACATAAATAAAATCAACTTAGAATTAACATAAGAATTTAATTACAATCATAATTCATAAATAGTACATTGTATAAAAATATATGATGAATTGTAGGATTTAGTTGTATGTTTGGTGTAATTCTGAGCACCCATGCACAACACGTCTAACACACATCCTCCTCACAATTATCACAAGGTCCACTACACAAATCGTGAACAAACATCATATGTCCATCACATGTTCATTGCACTTCCGATGAATGGCTACCACACTATCAATGATAGAAGAAAATAGATTATAAAGAATAATATTATAAGAGAGTTTGATTTTCAAAAACTCTATTTCAAAATTAAGTTACATAAGTGTTTGAAGGAGGTGAATTTTTTAAGAATTTATAAAAACTTATGGGTTGTAAAAGGAAATCCTTTTGCATTAAGACTTCCCAAAAATAGGAATCATGTTTTTATTTTAGTCTCGTACTCAACCTACCTTTATTTAGAGTTATCAACTATGCCAAACAATTTGTGCATGGCAATAAACATGGCCATGTTGGCCCATGGCACCCTGCAGTCATGCTATGCTATTGTTTTTTGCTTGTATGTTGTGAAAGACATGACACGACACGGCTAGCCCATGAAGAGCAGTTTTGATCTACATGGTCAAACCAAGCTAGTATGAACATAACCCAAGCTAGCACTGACTTGACCTAGGTTAGCCTAGTAAAACCTAACTCGGCTGAGCACAATATGGCATGACGGCGTGACCCATCATGACCTAAGCAAATGGTGGGCAAATGAGTCATGCTAGCACAGCACAGCTCATTAAACACTTCTACCTTTGCATGCTCTCTCTCTCTCTCTCTCTCTCTCTCTCTTTCTATCCTATTAAAAAAAACTAATATCATCTTCCCCCTCTTCAATAATCAGGTATGACAACCCACGAAAAAATATTGCTCTTATATTTTTCTTACTTTCAAAATTATAGTGTTTTTTTTTTTATTTTATTATAAAATTGCTAAGTCTGTTAATTATTTTGATGTGATCAATCTAGAGTCAAATAAACAAATATTGATATTTTTAAATAATAACAATACACAAAAAAATTTATGCCATATATCAATTAAATTTAAACAAAAAAAAGAAAAAAGTTAAACTGAAATAAATAATTTTATTGAGTCAATTTTCTTCTTCTAGTCTATGCAACCCAAGTGGTCCCAAAAGTTCATTATTCATATAAATTTTGAATCATGTTGCTTTTCACACTTGAGTCCAACATTTCCACCAAGGCTTTTTAAATGAAATTATTATTACTCTTAGTCCCTATATGAATTAAGACTTCTAAATTAAGGGTCCCATGATTTGCCATAAGTTAGAATATTTTAGGAATTATAGAGAGAGAATATTAAGAATGACTTCCACTTCAACCTCTTTGATGATATCATCTAATTGATGCTCCACAATTCTCGATTGTTATTTATTTCGGAATTTATTTCAACATTAACAATATTAATTTTTTGTACTTTGGGATGATATGATACTTCCCATCATAAGTAAGATAAAATCTCTTAGTTGGTTTCTCTTGTATCTCGGTTGGAGTAAATGTGTCAAATGAGTTATGTCGTATCATTTCGGTATGGTCCATTTTTTAGAAAGAGAAGGTATAGTACATGCTATTCAGGTTCATTCTAAGCTAGCCTGAGTCAAGATCAGGCTAGCTAGTTTGGCCAACCAATTCGAACCTACCCCACACAAGTTGTCATGACGGGTTGTGCCGTGGCATGTTTCACGTGCCAAATATTTGGCCTGACACATCAAATATAGACACAGTTCTAAAATGTGTTGTGTCATGCCAGACACAATAAAATGGTATCATGTCGTGTCAAGCACGATTGAACCATAGCATACCAAATTGTGCTAGATATGATTAAATTGTGTCATGACATGCAAGGCACCACTGAAGTGTCATATCATGTCGTGTCATATCACCTTGTCTAGTTGGCATTTCTTTGTTTTGGCATTAAGTAAGGACTTAATGGATAATTTGGACTCCTCGAATTATCATTCACCTGTGGGCAAAAGTAGATATCATACCTTCTTGAGTTCTAATTTTTGACCCACCCAAAAAATTAATTTCAGTTGTAATCAAATAGGGCCTAATCTTTTCGCTTGCTTACTAGAGATGGGTAGGAC
This sequence comes from Sapria himalayana, assembly GCA_029783825.1. Lineage (NCBI taxonomy): Eukaryota > Viridiplantae > Streptophyta > Magnoliopsida > Malpighiales > Rafflesiaceae > Sapria > Sapria himalayana. The sequence goes on along the minus strand of JAREIK010012673.1, from coordinate 220,551 downwards.
TTACTAGGATCCATTTACAAGGATAGAGTTGGGCCAAGTCCATAGGCATAACTTTCTAGTTTGGTATAAGTAAGACCACGCCTAATTTTGTCCTGCCACCAAACTTCGGTGGAATGTTTAGGCCTATGAATTCAAATTGTTTAAATATATGAATTTGACAATGATCCAACTATAATGAAATAGCATGAGGCATTGATGACATGCCGAAAAGGTTTAGGAATCAAAGTTTATCCTTAGGATGAAGTTTTTTATTTAATACATTTTTTTAATATGGATTAGTGATTGATTTAAGTATTTAACCATGATTTAAAAAAAATAAAAAAATAAAAAATAAAAAATAAAAAATAAAAAATAAAAAATAAAAAATAAAAAATAAAAAATAAAAAATAAAAAATAAAAAATAAAAAATAAAAAAAATAAAAAATAAAAGAATAAAAAAAATAAAAAAAATAAAAAAAAGTATTTAACCATGATTTTTGGATGAGGTGGATCCATATCAATTGGTCAATTTTATGAAGCTTTTGCTTTTTTTTTAAAAAAAAATGTATTAAATCTTAAATGAATACAAAAAAAGTTTCAATACCCTATCCTATTTCTTTGACCTTTTGTTTTTTCTTTTTATTTTAAAATAGATATGGAATATGGATAGAGTATTCACCTTGCAATTATTTCTTAGCTACATGTTTATTTACTAAATAAAAAATTATAATTAGTAAATATATATCAAAAGAGTAAAATAAAAGTTATTATTTTATTATTAAACTATCAATCTTATCACATTTATTTTATCAACTAAACAATTAAAAGTCTTGTTCAATTTATTTTAAAAATTCAAATTTCTATTTTTGTATGTGCATAATATATTCTAATTAAATAACAATTCTTAATTGCAACTCAAAATATTTAAACATTTTAATGAAACTAAATAAAATAAAAATAAAACAAAATATATGAATCATTAATATATATATATATATATATATATATATATATATATATATTCTTATAAGAAATCTAAAAATAAAATAAAAAATCAAAATAGTAACTTTTATTCTAGATATAGACTTGTTTATAAACAAGTAGTCATGATTATTGAAAAATGCAGTTTGATTTAATACATTATACATTGGATTAGAAAATTAATTATTGAATATTTTTTTAATATTTTTTTTTAACTTTTTGGTGCCAAAACTTTATAGGGGTTGGGCCTCAACACTTCGGGGATACACCCTCTTATTTATTTTTATTCTCCAAAATATCTTTAAGTTCCCCTCTGGACTCTGGAAACTCATCATCTTTTCTTCAACCCATATTGAGGGTAACGGAGCGAAAAGAAGAAACAATTTGGTGCTTGGTTACATTACATGAGCAGTGGAGACAGAGGCATGGACGGAATCAGAAACGTGAAGAGCCTAACATTTCAAATTTTAACAGGAAGGTGGTTCATGGTGTTCGCATCATTCCTGATCATGTCTATGGCGGGGGCAACCTACATGTTTGGTCTGTATTCCAAAGAGATAAAATCATCTTTAGGATACGACCAATCCACACTAAACCTGCTAAGTTTCTTTAAAGACCTTGGAGGCAACGTCGGCGTCCTCTCAGGACTAATCAACGAGGTTACGCCGCCATGGGTGGTGCTCTCCATGGGAGCAATCTTGAACTTCTTCGGCTACTTCATGATGTGGCTTGCAGTAACCAAAAAGCTCAGCAATGTTCGAGTATGGCAGATGTGCTTATTCATCTGTATAGGCGCCAACTCTCAGTCTTTTGCCAACACAGGCGCACTCGTCACGTGCGTCAAGAACTTCCCTCAGAACCGCGGGAGCGTTCTTGGGATTTTGAAAGGTTATGTCGGCCTTAGCGGCGCGATTATCACAGCAATTTATCGTGGGATATATGGGGATGACTTAAAAGCACTTATTTTGCTGATCGGGTGGCTTCCTGCAGCAATTTCTTTTGCATTTTTACACACCATTAGGATCATGAAGAATGTTCAGCATCATCAGTCGAATGACTTTAAGATTTTCCTCCGATTTCTCTACAATTCTTTTGTATTAGCTGGATTTCTGATGGTGGTGATTATATTAGAAAAAAACCTGTCGTTTACTCCGGGTGAGTATGCTATCAGTGCTGCCATGGTGATTCTCTTGCTTCTTCTTCCTTTATATGTTGTTGTTTTCGAGGAGTACAAGACATTCATCAACAGTAATAGTGATCATACCCCATCCATCTCAACCCTTTCAATTGTCAAAATCTCTGAGAAGCAAACCCAAGAATTATCATCTTCTTCTTCCGGTAGGAATCGCGATTTTCGTCATGATCATGAAACCCAACACGATTCTTGTTGGAAGACAGCATTCAGACCCCCAGATAGAGGAGAAGACTACACAATTCTTCAAGCGCTTTTCAGCGGTGACATGCTGATCCTTTTTCTGGCAACGATCTGCGGTGTTGGAGGCACTCTGACCGCAATAGATAATCTGGGTCAGATTGGTGATTCTTTAGGGTACCCGAGCAGAAGCATTAGTACATTCATATCACTCGTTAGCATATGGAACTATCTTGGCAGAGTTGCTGCTGGTTTCATATCGGAACATCTCTTAAAAAAATATCGGTTTCCTCGCCCTCTAATGCTGTCAGTAATCCTCTTGTTTTCCTGCACCGGACATCTGCTAATAGCCTTTAACCTCACGAATGGCCTTTATTTGGCATCAGTGATCATTGGTTTCTGCTTCGGAGCCCAATGGCCATTACTTTTCGCGATAATTTCTGAACTTTTCGGGCTCAAGTACTACTCTACGCTATATAACTTCGGGGCAATTGCAAGCCCGATTGGCTCTTATCTTCTGAATGTGAGAGTTGCAGGTTTTCTGTATGATAAAGAAGCAGAAAAGCAGTTACTGAGTAGCGGATCAGTAAGACACCCAGGAGATGAATTGAACTGCAAGGGAGTAAATTGTTTCAAGCTATCTTTTATTATAATCACCGCTGCTACATTATTTGGCACTTTCGTTTCACTCATTCTAGTGCTGAGAACAAGAAAGTTCTACAAGAGTGACATCTACAGAAAGTTCAGAGAATCTACGAGATCCATCGATCACGAAGAAGAAATGACAGCGACTCAGAATGGCAACGGCAGCGTTCACACCACACAAGTTGATCGAGTTTGACCAAAACTCCTCGAAAGAAAATTCTTCTTTTCATGATTTTATTTAGTCGTGGAATATAATTCCACGATTGTACAAGAGTTGCGTAAATTCTGGGTTTGTGACAGAATGTAAAACAGATGAGTGATGTCTTGTTTTACTAGGATTCTTCACAGATATATGTATATGTTTATGTATATTATAATACCCATTTCTGAATTCTTTCGTTATCTTCGTGTTTTCCAACATAGTTGCAACAGAATTGCCAGTTTGAACTTTGGATGGTCCACAAGATGACGCACCAGTTTGAACTTTGGATGGTCCACAAGATGACGCACCAGTTTGAACTTTGTATTGTCCACAATGTTCGACCTACTCTGCTAGTTGTTTATTTTTTGATTGCCCATCAACTACTGTTTGGATTCTTACTAAATTATTGAGGATCGAACTAACAAACTCATAATATGATTGGCTCATACATGGAGTCCGGGCTATGGACATAATAATAGATGATATTTATGATTGTTATCAAAAAATATTTGTGTTACAATATTTTTTAAAATTTTTGGTATCAAAATAAAAGAGTAAACTTTCTCTTTTTAATCTCAAAATAAAAAAAAATTATGTTTTCGATTTTATTTTTAAAATATATTAATATATGAAATTAAAATAATTTATGTTTTAGTATACTACAATACATAATAAATTCTGGGAGATTTGTATTTTGGTATGCTAAACATAAAATATTCATATTTTGGTATATCAAATTTGTTAAATTACATCCTATTCTAAAATAATTAAGTTGTTACATCAAATTTTTCATAATTAAAAAAAAGTACACTATATTCTTAAATAATTAAGTTTTATAATATTAAAATTCATTAATTCGATTTTCCTGTGTAAAATATAAAACAAAAAATAAAATTTAATTTAATTATTTGATTAATTATCATTAAAAACTATAAGACTGTTTAATGTTGTAGTATGGATAATGTTGGATTCAAACTCATATCCTCTACTTACTAAAATCAAATAAACTGCTGGGTCACATGGGTATTATCACATATACATTAAAATTGAAATACTTATGTATAATTAATATATGTGTATATATAAGCATTAATGTAGATATAAAAACATTTTTACAAATTGACAAACATATATATATATGGATATACCTATATAAACACACACACACACACACACATATAAACATATATATATATATATACCTATGTAAATATATGTTTATATATACTTATATGTGCGTGTGTGTGTGTGTGTGTGCGTGTGTGTAAACACACACACACACACACATAATTTAATTTTCTACATATGGTATACCATAACAAAATGAAATAGCAAAAAAGGAAAAGAACTCTTATGAATATGATGAGATTAATGATGAGTTATTTAAATAAGTATGATTCCTTCTAGTGATATGTATTAGAAAAAATAACTTATTTTCTAAACTTAGTAACATCTAAATCACTACCTATTATTCTAACTGAATTGTAGATAGGGCACGAGTCTAGTCTAGAATATATTTATCTTTGGGGTCGCTCAGCACATGTGCTAAAAAAGAAAATAGAATAAATAGAATAAAGAACATTATTTTATTTCCTTGTAGGGTTTCCTAGAGGAACCAACGGTAATTTGTCTATAATCAAAAGGATCAGAAGATCATTGTTAGCACAAATATTCTATTTTAGGAAGAGAACTATGCAATGAACCACAAGCCTACAAGCAGAATTATTTTAGAAGAATTGAGAGGAAGTACATTGGTACAAACTTCTTTAATAATAATAGTGCATGATTATACACCATAAAAAAGTATTACAACATTCCATTGTCTCATCGTAGTGAAAGGATTATTGAGGCAAGTGTTGATGAGCTAGATATTAACTCATGTGATCCTACCATCAACATACTGGTCACACATCCAAATGAGCATGACCATGATGATTTACAAGAATTAGCATTTGCATATTGTGCTATTATTAGTGTATAGCCAAAGAGAGTATCTCGTCATAGTGAGAGAGCTACTTATTAATCTTTGCGGTATACACTCTTATGAGAATCTTTGTGGTATATACTCTTAGGAAAATATTTATAATAGAATCCTTGATGACCTAGATATTAACTCATGTAACTATAATAAAGCACTTAGAAATAAAGTTGTAGATTTTTGGCAAAAGGTTATGAAATATGAAATATAGTCCATATACTCTAATCAAGTTTGAGATCTTTTGGAACTCCATAAATGAATAAAACCCATTATATGTAAATGGATTAATAAGAAAAAAAAAGATAAACATATGATATAGTTGAAACTTTAAGGCTATGCTTATAGCAAAAAGGTACACTCATAAAGAATTAATCAATTATAAAGAAATTTTTTTACCAGTGGTCATACTAAAGTCTATATGGATTCTCTTATTCATTACAACTCATTTCAACTATGAAATTTAGCAATTGGATGTAAAATTTACATTTCTAAATGGATATCTTGAGGAGTACATCTATTAGAATGCAGCCCAGATAGTTTCATAGAAAGGTCCAAAAACACATATTGTGCATGATAAAGAAGATACATTTATGGATTTAACCAAACATCTATGATATTGGACTACTCAATTTGATCAAATCATTAAATCTTATAATTTTGATCAATATCCTACCAAGTCCTATGTATAAAAAAGTGTGATGAAAGCATGGTAGTATTCTCTGTATTATATGATGCTGACATCTTTCTCATTAATAATGATGTGTGTAAATTATCTTTAATTAAGATATAGTTATCCGACTAATTTGATATCAAATACTTGGAAGAAGCTTGTCACATTCTTAGGATTAAGTTTTTGTGTAATCACTAGCAAAGAATATTAGGCTTATCACAAACTAATTATATATAAATCTAATTATAACTCATTTTAGCATGCAAGATTCTAAGTAAATTTTTTTTTCTTTCATACCTAGAATCACCCTATTAAAGAAATAGTATCCACACCAAATAAAATAACAAAGATGAAAGCAATTCCTTATGCATCTCTAGCAGGAAGCCTAATGTATGCAATATTTTGTACTAGACCTGACATATACTTTGATATTAGCATGGTCAGTAGATATTAGTCAAATTTTGGGCAAAAATATTAGATAGTGGTAAAATACATAATTAAGTATCTAAAAAGGATGAGAGATTATAATATAGTTTACTAGATAGAAAATCATGTACCTTTAAGGTATACAAACTTAGACTTCTAGCTAGATAATGATTCTAGAAAGTCTACCTCTGGTTATGTGTTTACCTTAGAAAATCGGGCTATAAATTAGAGGAGTTTCAAGTATTTTTGTTTTGTCAATTCTACTATGCAAGCTAAATATGTAACAACCTCGAAGGCTACAAAGGATGCAATATTTCTCAAATACTTCTTATTGGATCTAGGAGTGGTTCATTCGAAGTAAATGCTTGTTATACTTTAAAATGATAATAGCGGAGCTAGTACAAACTCAAAGAAACCTAAAACCCATAAAAAGAAAAAGTACTTTGAGCACAAAAATCATTTAATTTCAAATATTATGAAAATATAAGATATAGTAGTAACCAAAATAGTATTATCAAACAACTTGGCATATCTTTTTTATAAGGAGCATGCTTGTTAAGATTTTTGATAGACATGTGGATGGGATAACATTGATTGATTGACATATGTGATATCAAAGCTTTTAATCTAAGTTCCTTCTCCCTTCCATAATAACCAATACAATAGAGAATGCATGCAAGAGATTTTTATGGGGCACCACAAAAACTGGCCGAGTCAGGCCGAAAGCATCCTGGAACAAAGTATTCATGCCTAGACAAACTGGCGGGCTGTGCATTTTGGATATAGTGCATTGGAATAAGGCTTTTTTCATCAAAAGACTTTGGTGAATAAACAAAAATGAAGATGCATTATGGATTAGGTAGATATATCATTATTATTTAAAAGCCACTAATATTTGGAATTGCTCTGCTTCCAAACAGGACTCCTCATTCTGAAAATCCCTAATCTCAGTTAGGGATATCTTATTAAAGAAGTTAGTAGGCATTCAACAAGCAATTTCTTTACTCAATATTTGGGCAAGAAAAGGCAAACTAATCTCGGAAGGGTATAAATACATAGCTGGAATTGAATCAATGGAAATTAAACCTGGTTAGAAATTATTTGGTATCCTAATAACATCCCAAAACATGCTACTTTCCTTTGGATAAATAAAGTAGGAAGAATAAATGTGAAAGATTATTTATTCACAACTCCAAGAAATATGAAGTGAGAATTTTGCACAGAACCGTAATCCTCAAAGCATATCTTCTTCGAATGTCAATTCTCAATAACTCTACTAAAGCATCTTAAAAGCTGGACCGTAATTAAAGATTCAATGCATTCCATATCTTCAAGCCTCAAAGGCTTAAAAGAAAATCATTCAACCAGCACCCCCATAAACCGCATCAGGAAAGCTGTCTTTGCAGCCGCTATTTATTACATATGAAAAGAAAGGAACCGAAGATGGCAAAAAGGAAAGTCGCAAGATCTGGATACTATCCTCAGGAAGATAAAGACTGAAATGTATGTTGTATTTCGAAATGATTGTAATAGTTTGAAATTTGTTTAGGATGTAAAGATTTGATAGTACATTTTATTACTTATCAAAAAAAATCTTTTAGTCTAAGTGAAAGATTATTAAAGCTATATATAATAAAATTCATTTTATTGTTATTGATATTTATTTTATTTTATTTCTAATAAAATTATGTTATTTTCATTTCAATGAGAATCTAAATAAACTTTGCATTCAAACGTTATGCATGTGTATCTTTTATTCTACATAGCAGATGATTTGGCATATAAAGTTTCGCTTGCAGACACAAGATCAAACTGTTCGTTCTTATGGAATATAAGAACATATATTAATGGTCTAAATAGTGTTTGATACGTCATTGATAAGATTGTAGCATAAGATTTTACTAAGTCTATCTTGACTAAGTGGAATGATTAAGTTTTAACTTTTTATACAAGTATACTTGTGTGTATTGAATATGATGACTTGGGACAATTATTTTATACTAACACATAAAATGATTAATACCTCATTGTTATTATGAATTCTATTACTCTTAATCTCATGATAATTAATAGATATATATTTATTGTTGGTTATTCTGATTCATAAGAGTGAGATTAAAATATGGAGTGAATAGCCTGAGTTAGTTGGATATCTACATTTATTATATGATGAATATTAAGTATTTATAAAATTCATATCTTATAAATTAGATTGATGAAATCTCATTTAGAATACTTATAAGTTTTGATTATGCCAAACTCTACCTATTGATTTTAATCTTGCATAATCAAATAAGCCAAATGGAATGTTTCAAGATAATAATTAGATGTAGATTAAATAAAATTATTAGTAATTTAATTTAATCAATGAGTATCTATATTCTTAATATGGGGAGATTAATAAGTATTTGATACTAAATAACTCAAATTATATTTTTGAATAAGTGAGAACGTACAATTGTAATTAGTTAGTAGACTTGATGATAATTATTGCAAATGGGTTCATTTATTTGCATTGGGAGCCCAAAATATTATTTAAACTTTTAGGCCCCTATCATATCTTGTATGAAATCCACATTTGACAATTCGAATCACTTTGCATTATTTGAGTAGTTGCTATCAAGGAAAATGGAACAAGGGCTGAAGTCAACCACTCTTTCTCTTCTTTAGTTTATATGGAGATTGGGAATATAATAGAAGCCCTAAGTGTTTCAAGTGGCTATAGACAGATCATCATAGACAAACACAAGGTAAGAGACATTTGAATCTTAATTGTTCTTAATCTTTGTAACAATCCAGATGCAAGATCACGAGCAAAGAATTTACTTTGTAACAATGACAACATAATTGTCATGTTGATGAATAAAAATTTAGGTATTGTTATCGTGGTTGTGATATTCATCAATTGAGCTCTTTCTAAGTTTCTTTTAAAGTAATTCCTATCATAATTTAAGATATTGTTATGATGAAGAGCCTGACCCATTATAAGTGTGACACCTAACACATTTTACATAATTGTATAGAATTAGTACTCAAATATATGCTCATTGTTTCATCAGTTCAATGCACCCACTCATAGAAATTGATTAGTAGTCAAGGATATTATTTTTCCAATAAACCCAACTTATACTATATCTCAACCCATATATTAGCCTCAGGGACCCAATGTTAGAGTGTAAGGCCCATGTCCCAACTACATGATAGATCCAACTGACAGACACCCTCGAGAGCATATCCGAAATCCCAGAAGATTGAACTTGTGATCTTAAGGTAAGAGCATACATCCTCTTTACCTACCAGACTATCATGTTGTTAGTAATATGTGAGTCTATTATGCAATTAGATGATAGAAATGCAATCTTATAAATATTTATGAGGGTTTTACAAAAGTAAATCACATAAAATTGTCCTCAATACTCACCTTGAATTTTGATATACTTATTTGTAAATAAAATATTTAATCATACAAATTACCATCATTAAATAGTATAAAATAAAAGCATAACAACAAACATGAACCTCCACTGAATGAATTGAAACTTTACAAAAAAAGAACAATAGAAAAAAGCTAATTCAAATTTACTCAATCATTGTCTATCATGCATACTTAAATGTTGTGGGATTTCTATGAAGTGGTTGTGACTAAAGAGACATGGGAAGAAAAAATCTAAATATACTTTATAGATATGGTGATGATGGTTATATTTTCCTAGTCTATTTCAAATACTTTTATGCATATTTGGCCTTTGTAATGTCATATTTAGAACCGTAACCATCATTTATCATTAAAAAAAACATTCCCCTTAAACCTAAAAACATATTTATCATAATAATAATAATAATTATTATTATTATTATCATTATCATTTTCAGCATGATATATTCTCATTATATGATCCACCACAAATTCATCAACAAAAAAAACATAGATTTTGTAAAATGGCTTCAATTTGAAAATAATTAAGAAAAGCCCCATGGCTTTTAAAATTTAGAAAAAGATAACACCAAGATGAAAAAAATATTTATATTTTGGTACACTCAAAAAGGAAAACTTAAATATACTTTTATGTGTCCACATCAGCATGTAAAAACAATAAAAAGTGAATAAAAAACAATATTTTCGAAAACACTATTTTTATAAAATGAAATTTATATTGTATATACATTTAAACATATAACACATATATTATATAGATGTATAAACATATTAACATTATACAATACATTATAAGAAAAGGCGGAATTAGAAATATCATATTCTATTTCTAATTTCATTGCAATGTTCAAATAGTAACGTAATTAGAAATAGAAATAATCAATTTTTAAAGTGTTCCTTTCTAAATTTTAGAAATTGATAACTTTAGGGCGTTTCTAAAATGAGTGACGAATAATTTCTATCGCTAAAATTAGTGACGAAAATGTGATCTTGGATTTCATCACTAATTTAGCGATGGAATAAAATACAAAAGCAATATCCATTTCTACATGAGTGGTTGAATAAAATAGAAATACAAGATCTATTTCTAAATTAGAAATAGATTTTAAAATGTCATTTTTCATTTATAATGTTTGCAACAATATGTCCCATTTGTGTAGTTAATATATGTTGTATATAATATAAAAATACATACATAAATTATATAACCTATAATAAAATAAGACCATCTAAATATTTTTCATTAAATAATATTCATATAATATCAACTATATAATAACACATCAAATAACAAACAAAAAAGTCAATAAATTAGAATACACATTTATAACTTAATTATAAAACAAAAAACAAAAAAAACATAATTTTACAACAAAAACTTTCATTGCAAAAAATTAATTACACATCATAAATAACTATATGTCCTTGTCATAATGAATATTGTCCTCCAAAAATCTGGATAGATCCTCTTCAGAATGATGAAAAATTGATGATGTCTCTATCAACTTAGATATTATTTTCTCGATTTTCAAAATCTTATATTGCATTTCCTCTTCTATTTTCATTCTTTTAGCTTCACTTTTTTTATTTTTTTCAATTTTATTTTTCATATCTTTATTCTTTTGTTGCATCTCTTCATTCTTTTGTTGCATCTCTTCGTTCTTTTGTTGCATATCTTCATTCTTTTGTTACATCTCTTCATTCTTTTGTTGCATCTCTTCATTCGTTTGTTGTATCTCTTCATTCTTTTGTTACATCTCATCATTTTCCTTTGCAATGTATGCTGAATTTTATGAATCTGCTCGCACAATATCTCATTAAACATGATATTGTAATTGAAAGATAATGATGAAGAACTTCAAAAAGAACCTAGATAAAATGTAGATTCATGGGTACTAGGATCATACACTTGCCATTTTTTCAACTCTACTCTAACATCTTGAAAATAAATATGCACAAAATCAATATCTGGAACTTCTGTAGAAGGATCTGTCAATTGTGAATCAATTATAATCATATTCTCCATAGCTTCATATAATTGTTAAAATATAACATAACTAATCATTAATATATTCTGATAAAATGTATACCAGCACAAGAAATTGTCATCACCCTACTAAAAAATATCATAAAAACAAATTCATTACATTTAATGAATATATATAAAATTACTCATCAGTTATGATAAAAAAATATAATTGAGTTTGCATATTATTTACCATGAATACCAAAAAATCAAATTTTTTACATTGTTTTCTTTTATTAATTATAATTTACATATGATACTATAAGTACAAATTGAGAAACTCATATTAATATCATTTGATCTCTTGTCCACAAATGATCCATCTTTCTTTTGGTGCATTTGTTTGAACACCTCCAATAGTATTAGTGGACATCCCAACTCAGCCTCCTGAAAATAAATAATAATTACTATTAAGGTATATGATACATTGTCACACAAATATTATCATTTACATTTTAAAACTTTAAATAAGAATAAAATATGATAGACAATTATACCAAATCTACTAAATATTGGTAGGTCACTTTTGAACCTCCAATGATATATTGTCCTGATCATTCACCTACTATCTCTGATCAATGATTATGTGAGGTCATCTTGGATAAGGTCATGAACTCCTCACTATTCCGGCATTCTCACCATTTAATCCAAACTTGTCATTGTATCTCACTCTTGCCACTTAATGGCCATTTGGGACAAGGCCATTAAGTGGAACACTATTATGCTTTGTATCTTTACTATATTTTTTTCTTCATTTGCCAGGCTTGTCATTGTATCTCATACTTATCACATGTTTCCATGTATCCTTCACCAAGACCACTGAAGTATTATTCCTTGTACTTTTTCTATAAAAATCAAATAAAACAATAATATATTGTAATGTATTTATAATTTTAAGAGTAAATCATGTTAGACCTAATTGAAAAACAAGTAAATATATGAAAATTATACCTCAAAATATTTCCAATATAATTATTTCATATTTGAGAGCACTTTGCTCCAATTTATACCGTTCACAACTAGTTTTTCCTTAAATATTTTTCCAATTGTATGAGAAATAGAAGGAATAAGCCTATAGGTAATTTAACATTTGCACATACATATGCATATAAACAAAATATACCAATTTTTTTACTATTACTAAGTTAATAAATAATTCATTTATATCTATTATCCAAAACATTGTAACATAAATATTATTTTTCTTCTAAATGAAATTATTCGATAAGTAGCAATATCATACTTTGTTATTACTTTAAATTACTATATTTCAAATATTATAATTTTCTTATAATTTTATTCACATTTTATATTATATTTTTTTCAAACAAAAATAATGAAAAATGATAATACATGCAAGTAGTAAATTTTAGAAAATTACGTACTATTTATTATCAATTGTGGGTTGAATGAATATTTTCTCATAACTTGACATGTAAATTATGGATTTTGAATAAGCTGATGGTGTCGATGTTGTAGTACCAATGCACGGGCCTTATAAAATAAGTGGGATAAAGATATCAATACCTTTCGGTGTAAAATGAGATGGATATGGAATATCAGCAGCAATTAATAGAGTCTGTCATGATGAGGATGTCAATGTATTCTGCATACGTGTAGGAGAATGCGAAGAGACAATTATTGTGTTGTCATCATTGAATACATGTAGATTTTCTCCTCGAGAACTATTAGTTAACTTCTGCTACCTCTACCCACATATTGAGATCATCAATCACTTGAATAGTTACCTCTTATACCTAAATCAAATTATATAAATATTGAAATATACAGAGGCAATAAAAATATATTATGAAAATGTCATAATAACAAAACATAATTCTAAACATATTTATATTCAAAAAAACAAATATAAAATTTTCATTTAACATCCAAATTATAACAATTATAAAATAAGTAAGATAATATAATATGATAATCAATAAATTTCTAGTAATCATTGGAAATTTCAAATAAATTATCTCCATCTACATATTCATCGACATTAGATTCTATAATTAATTCTTCCTCATTATCTTTTTCAACATGATCATCATCAATGTCCAAATAGTTTCCACTTTCACCAAGAAATGTTTGAAGCCCATCATCTGCCCCATGAATGATTAAATGAAATTCCATATTATTTTTTTGAAATGTGGGTACATTCGATGGAGTAATAATAACATTCTTTTCAATAACTCTCATAGTTGATCTAGGTTTTATTTTACATATTACCTACCAGTCACAAGGATTTCTTCTTGTCGTTGGATAAGTGATATAACACACTTTTTTGGCTGTACAAGTCAAACAAGTAGAGTTAGACCCCTTGATGCACAAATAAATAGTTCATACATAAAATAATATTGCTTATAATGCACATCAATTAAGTTATATTAATTAGTAATTCTAATACCCAGATTTTGAATAGGATAAAATCGTTCACACTTAAATAAAATTATCCTTTTAATTGGTAAAGTATGATACTCCACGTGTAGAATTTCAATAAGTTGACCATGAAATCAATAGTCGATGCAATAGAGTTTGACCCCTTGATGCATACTCTATTTGACCCATATTTTAATTTATGAAATTTGTATCCATTTAAATAATATGTAGGATACATCTGTAAACTTTATAATGGTCTTTTTGTAAGATCTTTCATTTGTTTATTACATATATTTGATGACAGGATGTATATATACAAAATAATAAAAAAAATCATACTTACACAGTGTTGCACTTAACTTTTTAGAACTAAGAATGATAAATTATATACTAACAAATTTTGCAAACCAATTTGTGAAATTCTTTTTCAAGCTTTGCAACAATTGAAACATCATCAATATATGATTCTCTTTGGCTTAATTCCCTAGTATGCATTCTTCAAAAACAACATTGAAGGTATTTTGAATTATTAAAAAGGTATATCGCATATGATGACAAAAAAATTAGAAAATAAAATTATTATAAATCTTACTCAATATAAGGTGTACCTCCTCACAATTCAACAAGATAAATGTATGCACAACATTATACTCCCAGTCATCCAAAAAATATCTTAATTTTTCTCTACCATATAATCAACCCACATATGTAAAAATAAAAAGTATATCATTTTCTTTTGATCCATCCCCCATACCATAAATATTATTTTGTGATAATTTTTATGTAGATTATACAATTATGACGGAAAATAGTGTGCACAAAATATCAAAGTATTCTTCAACCATGTAGGCATTACATATCGATCTTTCCACTTTGGCTTTATGTCGAAGATTATTTTTCAATTTTCTAAGATTTCTAAAATACATATTTATTAGAAAAAAAAATATTCATTAGATACATTTAAACTTTTAGATTAACTAATGAAAATTATATAACCTCTCAAATGGATATATCCGTCTATATTGCACAATGCTTACTATCATGGATTCATAATGTAAGTGGACCAAAAGGTGTTTCATGGAATCGAATAAGTTAGGAGGAAAAATAAGCTCAAGTTTGTATATAATTATGGAGATGTTATTTTGTAATTGCACCATTTCTTCCTATGTTATGACATTATAAGTGAGATTTTAAAAATGCTAATTCTAGTCAATGCTTCCCAAATATTATGTAGACATAATTTACGGAAAGCAATGGATATTAGCATTTGCATGAACACATGGAAATTATGATTTTTCATCCCAAATAACTTATGTTTCTTCATATCAATATATGTTCTCATGTTAGATGTATATCCTTCAGGAAAACTAAGTTCCAACAACCATTTGCACAAAGCCCTATTTGCATCCTTGTTAATGCAGGGTTACGGGTAGAATATTCAATGTAATTGGAGCATAAATGCAGTGGAATTTAAAATTTTTATCCCTTAACTCACAAAGGATCACATGCATTCCATAAAAACCGAAGGAAGGGTAAAGGAGATTAACTAACCACTTATAGATTGATTCGTCAAGCCTTCAAAGTTTACATCTTGGTTTATTCGGATCTTCAAAGGTTTTGTCTTTCTAAAAGGCGATCACCCTCTACAAGTATCCACACACGAACAAATAAAAATGATCATGTTAAATGCTAGTTGGGGTCGTCTTCTCAAAACAAAATTAGGATTTTTTTTCTTTTTCTCTCTTTGTTTTGCTAGTTCACCAAGTAAAAGACGATGGCTCCAACATCTATATGTCTCACGAAATTAGGGCTTAAGTTAAAAATGAATTTTCAATATTATATATTTAAAACTCTTTTAAATAATAACAATTTAAATTCAAATCTATTAAAAACTCTTTTAAATAATAACAATTTAAATTCAAATATATTTAAAACTCTTATAAGAAAACAATAAAAATTCAAATCCTTATCAGATAATGAAACGTATTTATATATTATTATATATTTAAAACTCTTTTATAAAATAGTTTATAGAAAATTTCTTTATGCAATAAGAAAATATAACAGATTAATTATTTGTTTAAATCATGAATTTAAACATTCTCAAAATTAAATTCAAATTTAAATAACAACTAATTATTATTTATAATTTAAAATAATCTTATCATTTAAAATTACTATAGAGAGTGAAAAATTATAACCATTATTTCTTCTTTCTTAATATGGAATCTTATAGGTTCAATTAACATTGGTAGTAGGCCTAAATCACATTTTGATCCTACAAGTCTTTAGTGACCTTTAACAAAACATTATGACTACTTAAGTTAAATGAAAAGCTCATAATCTAAAATAACCTTAATATAACTAATGAAAAAATCTTTTTGTCTCATGATATCTTGATAGAATATAAGTCATGGACAAAGTTAACATTATATCATTTCATCTTTGATTACTTGAAACCTAATTAGACTGACTAAACAAATGATATTGATCTCCATCAATTTATTTGAGCACAGCCATGAATTTCCCAGTCTCAATTGTCAAGGAGACCCAAAGATATCTCTCTCTTATAATAAATGGGACAAATTTCATCTTAATCACTCATATCTCACTACATAATTCTTATTATGTTCAAGTATAACTTTTATAGTCATTTGATTAAAGACAATGCTTGATTATATCAAAACATAATATTTTTTATATTGAAAACTATATTGATCTCAGGTCAAATGATTTAATGATGTAACTATTAGAGATTAACTTATGACTTTGATCCATGTATTAATCCCAAGATGGGTATGTCCAATATTTGTTTTCAACAATATATATAAATTTGATTTGTATATGTTGGGCAATTTTGCTTCCACGTTTGTGATTTAAAAGATTCAGAAGAAGAGAACAATAAAAATAGCAAATGATATATATCCACAATCTAATCCAACAGAACCATGACAAAATAAAATCATAGCACCCACAAACCACAGCAGAAAAACACAATATAACATGGTTCATAGTTGTTCAACATGACTAGCCACATCCACATAGAAAATACATATGCGTTTACAGATTATAACCATAGAATTTTCTTACAAATTTTGCACAGAAGACAGTCACAATGAAAATCGCGTAGAGAGGAGGAAGAGATGAATAGTTCCACACACCAAAAAATAGCCGCCCGAAAATATAAAAAAAATAATTTATATTAATACAATTTATCGGTTTAATTAACCAGAGCGGGTCAGATCACTCGAACGGGCCAGGCCTTGCTCCAAAAATTCTTCAGCCCGCTGACCAGATAGCGGGACCTCTGTTATTGTGCTATTACTATATTCCCGACCTTTTAATATTTTCATTCAAGCACTTATATGAAAATATTTAAATAGAAATATTTTGATTATTCAAAACAGATAATTAAAACAAATTATAAACAACAGTATCTCATACACATATTCATCCTGTAAATATTTGTCAAACTTTATACTAATCTTAATTCAGTGTTAATCTCATTACAATAATTGATTAGAGACATTTATTATAATTAATGATATTATTCAAGGGTATTATATATAATAAACATGCAAATCATCATAATAATTAATTCTCACAAATAGTCAAAATATCATGTCCATACAATAGGCCTAGAGTATTATTACTAATAGTCAAGACTATAACAAGCCAATAGAAAATTTATTTGTTGATTCACCCCTATGTAACTCTAGACATGAATAAATCTCTTTCAAATCCTCTCTTGATTTGACATTATCTTTTATTTTTCTTTTCACATTCATAATAGTATTAAAAATATTATCAAAAAAGTTTTTCTCAATATGCATAACATCTAAATTGTGCCTAATTAATTTGATTTTCCAATAAGAAAAATCCTAAAAGATACTGCTTTTTTCCAACCACAGTGATAATTCTTTAAATTTTGTGTATTCATGCAATCTACATCAACATTTATAATATTTTTGAACCCATATATTTCAATTACAAATAATATTGTGAAACCTGACCTCAAAGGTCATGTATCTTTTATAACTTTATGGCCTTTCCTAAATGTATTAATATTCATCTGAAATGGATGTTCTATATGTAAGAACTTATGGTAGTTATCAAACCAAGATATTTTTCCTCCTTTGCTTAGATAAAAAACATTTGAGTCCTCCATGTAATAAGGACAAGCTAATTTCTTTACAATACTTCATCATGATAATATTGAATATGCAGGAAGGTCAATTATAGTCCACATAAATGTTACTCACATTTTGAATTTCTACTTTTTAGATAAATTATATGTTTCAACAACACCCTCCCATTCTTTTTGAGCTCCGCTATTAGGGGCTATTAAAAAATATTCAATTTGACTTTTAGGTTTCTTTGACCGAACATGATAATATATAAAAATATATATTCATCTTTCATGCACATCTATGGTAGTAAATTATAGGTATAATAATAACTGGCCATGAAGAGTATTTTTGTCATATTTTTCTAAATGGTTGAAATTCATCTATGCTCAACTCTAATCTAATATTTCAACTTTCATCTGCAAAAGATAGATGACAATTATCAAAATATTTCCAAGAAGAAAAATTAGTGCAATGTTGCATCATGTCATCTTCGATAATATGCTCTCTGTGTCAACTCATATAATTATTAGTACATTCAGATGCAAATAATCTTTACAATATATGTGTCAACCGGGTTAGGCCGGGCAGGCCCGGCATGAGGCACGGCACGGTTCGGCATGACCATGCCCATGCCATGCCTGGCCCGTGCCATGCCGTGCCTGACCCGGCACGGTTCTGCCCATGGCATGGCACATCGGCACGGATTCGTCCCATGTTGGGTGTCCCCCGAGCCTGACCTAGCTAGCGCCCCACGCCCCTCCTGCAAAAAAGACCGTGGGTCGGGTCTGATTGGACCCGACCCGCGGTCCCACGAGGCCCAAACCGACCCAATTCCCCCCCCCCCCAACGAGAAAAAAAAATTAATAAAAAATTTAATTTTGAGCCGTTGGATCTCGCCTCCAACGGCTAGGGGGGCAGAATTCAATGGCCCTCATGATTATGCCCCCTAAAAAATTAAAAAAAAATCAAAAAAATTATAAAAATACTTTTTTTAAAAAAAATTATTATCTTTAATCTATAAATTATACCCACATCTCTTTAACATTTATGTTTTTCATAAACATAAATTCTCTCAAATCATTCAATTTCTCTCTCAAAAATCTTGCTTCTCTCTTTCGGGACTTGGGATTTAGGCATTCGGCTTGGATTTTCGGGAATCTCAACTTGAGAATTGAACTTAGAGCTTGACTGTGGTGCACCGTGCACGTGACTGACCTCACTACTTTTACTGGGTAATTTATTTTAAGTTTTTTTAACTTTCTCTCTCTCTAGTTTCTCTCTCTAGACCAAAAATAGAAAAAATTAAAATCAGTCTTCTAGTATCTAAAAAACTATTCTGAATAACAAAAATCCTAAAATGACAAATACAACTGAAACACATTTATTTAGAAAATAAAAATATTACACAGAGGTCTGAGACTACTGAAACTTTGGTTTCTCCAGTCGTCTCAACCCAAACTTCTAAAAAATAAAAAACTAGAAGGACTTCTGTAGTTTGGACTCATTTTAATATAATAAAACAAAAAAATATTAGGGGTGAGGAACAAGAAATGACAACGTGCAAATATTGTATGAGACTTTTAACATGTAAGAGTTCGTTTGGGACTGGGCACCTTAAGAGACATGCATAATTATGCACCAAAAAACATGGTTTATTAGATCCTAGGCAAACCCAACTTGGCACTGCATTTTTTGAGACTGGATCGAGTTCAGTCTTAAAGTTAACTCCCTTCATATACTCCAGCGAGTTGGATAGGGACGGCATGGCCAGACTTATCACATTGATGGGTCTTCCGATTAGATTTTCGGAATATCCAAGGGTAGTGCGCATCATGCGACATATTTTCAGCCTGCTTATCATAGGATTTTTTGGTCCACATATAGGAATGACATACTAAAGATATATAAGTTAGAAAAACAAAAAATAATTAATGAATTTATGGCATATAGTGGAGTAGTGTCCGTGACGTCCGATATCTGGACAAGTCACGATGAATCATCTTATGCATGTCTCACTAGCCACTATGTAGATTCTAACTGGACTATGAAAAAAAAATTTTAGGATTCTCTGAGATTATTCATCCTCATGATGGCCCGGCCATTTTTGAGTGTATGATGAAAATCTTTAGGGAATATAAAATTCAAAATAAAATTTTTAGTGTCACATTCGATAACGCATCTAATAATGGAGTAGCAATCAACATGTTTGTTATGAATATCAGAGACGCACCATTAGGAGAGATCTTTCATGTCAGATGCATGTGTCATGTGATTAACCTGATTGTTCAAGCGGGTATGAAGGTGTGTTCCTCCGCGTTGGATAATATACGTAATGCACTAAAATATATTCGTACTCCTCGTAGGCAACAAAAGTTTGGTAGTCTTTGTTTGTCTGCGAATCTTAAGAAGAAGAAATTCCAATCGGATGTGAGACATCATTGGAATTACACGTACCTGATGTTAGAATCATGTGTTGGATACGAACACATGATATCCGACTACGTCAATAGTAAGAGTGAGGAACTTATTATTGATGACACTAACTAGGCTTCCGGAATTTCATTTATGAAATTCCTGAATATTTTTTATGACACGAGGAACATGTGTTCGTCGGTTTATATGCCCACGACTTGCATTGTACTCCGGTGCATATGCAACATTAGTAGCATGTTTAGGAAGTATCGAGCTGACCCGACACTTAGCCATATGGTTGCAGAGATGGAAACCAAGTACTTGAAGTATTGGTCCACCGTTCCATCTCTTTTTTGCCTCGCTGCATGCATGGACCCTAGGGTTAAGGTGGAAGAGGTAAAAAACACTCTGACCTACATTTCCTCGTGCATGAACCTGGAAGAGCCACCTGAATGGTTCATTCACAAGAAGTTGACTGACCTATTCACATACTACGATACTAGGTGTGGTGATGATAGTAGTGAGACTGTGATTACAAACATTGATACCTTGTTCAGAGATGACAATTTTTCCATTCAGCTAGCGAGGGGGAAACGTAGGGGTGGACCATCACATAGGAGTGAGCTTTCTCGGTACTTAGATACCGATTACTGCTCAATCCTATCACATTCTGATACTAAGAATCTTGATATATTATAGTGGTGGAAATCATATGAGTCCACCTTTCCCGTGCTATCGAGGATGGCACGTGATCTACTGACTCCTCCGGTGTCGAGCATAGCATCGGAGTTTGATTTTTTCGTTGCAGTGAACATGATTTCGGATAGGAGATCGAGATTACATCCAGATATTGTTGAGGCTTTGGCTTGTTTGAAGGATTGGGAGGATTCGAGGTTTAAAATCCATGATCATGCTAGAGCTGGGACTGAGACAGGGACTACAGCCACATTCACTGCAATAGTAGAGGAGTTGATTACTGATGATGATGATCCATATGATACTGATCTTAATATTGCGG
Source organism: Sapria himalayana (assembly GCA_029783825.1). NCBI lineage: Eukaryota > Viridiplantae > Streptophyta > Magnoliopsida > Malpighiales > Rafflesiaceae > Sapria > Sapria himalayana. The sequence continues at coordinate 198,894 of JAREIK010012673.1, read as the reverse complement.
CTAATGATGCTCATGATATGCCGATTGACGATTTATGAAGATCTACTGTTTTTTGATTTCAATGTTTTGTTTTTTATTGATTCTACGCCAGATTTATACATCAAGTTGAAACTGTAATTTGTTTGGTTCGGACATTCGGTATCAAATTGCTGATTGGTCAGTTTTCATTTGAGTTACTTATGTTTTTTTTAATTTTTATTTTTTTTAACAAAATGTATTGATTTATTTATTTTTTTTGTTTTAATTTTTCATTTACAAATTTATAACTATATTATATAATTCTAATAAATTTTAAACTAATTTTATATTACATTATAAAAAAAAATTTTAACTTTGTTAATATAATAAATGTCAACATTTTTCATATTATAAATATATAATATTATACATTATCTAAAATTTTATATATAATTTAATAATTTATATAAATAAAAAAATTAAAAAAAAAATTCTGGCCCGTACGGCCTGGTTTGGCTTATACGGCCGGGCCCGAGCGGGCCCGGCACGGCAAGGTACAGTAACCGTGTCGTGCTTGGTCTGGCACGAAGGCACACTCGTGCCCAAAAAAAAGGGCCGGGCTGGCCCAGCCCGTTTGACACCTCTACTTTACAACAAAGAGTCAATATGAATAATACATCTTCTTATAAGGAATATTTATTTCTATCTTTTATATGCAGTATTTCTATTTTACCAAGGATAGTTGTAGTAATTACATGCAATTGCTTCACTATCTATATGCCTCAATATATCATGCAGCTATTAATGCAGTAATATATTTTTTCCATAAATTCTTTGGTAATAATTTAGATAACAACTAACATATTTCATCAAAATACCTTTCTAAAAAATGATATTTTGCTTTTAAATTCAATATTCTGGCCACCATAGATAACTTTTTGAGTAGCCATCATAAATTCAATATAAATCTTTCAGCATTTCATAAAATTATTTTGCTATAATATTAGAATATCATTAATGACATCTGGAATTAATGAAGAAACAATAATATTCTTTAATATTTCTTCACATGCAACATTAGGATCGGTATAATCTATTACAATATTTGAATCAATATTTCTATGTACATAAGGCTTATTTGTTTATGGTACAACTATTTCCACATTTTTATACCAAACATAAAAGTCTCTAATAAATTCATTTTTTTCAAAATGATATTGCATTCTTTCCATATCTTGGAAACTTTGATTTGGACATTTATGATCATTATATGGGCATTTTATTTTTATTTAATCCATAAATTCAAGCTATTTTTGAGCAAAACCAATAAACTCATCAATCCCCTCTTCAAAATCATTAGTCAAAAACTCATCTTTCAATCTTATATTCATCCATTGACGATCAAGTCATCTAATATTTTTCATTCATATAACATA